>JAVIWB010001221.1:0-197779 GCA_031893035.1 Dermolepida albohirtum
ACATCGTTTATGGAAATCATATTCTTCCCGTTCAAATGATTTTGAGATTGTGGTATAAATGATGAGACAATGTTTGGCGAATATGGTAGGTGGGCCATTGTTTGCCAATCAAGCCTCCAGCCGTTGTAAGGTCATCTTGTGTGTGAAGAATAACTTCCTTCTTAAAACCAAAAATGATTGTGTTTTCTTCCAGGGCTGTTTTTAATCGTTCAGGCTGCTCACAATAGACCTCCTTTGTTCTCACTTGGTTTGGGTTTAAAAGTCCAATGTGTTTCATACCCCACAAAACAGATAACAAACTCTTACGAGGTTTGAAAAAAAGAGAGTTTAGGCCATAACTCAAAAAGGGTAAGTTCGATAAAAATCATCTAACACCAATTGATAGAGGATACAGTTATCTAAAAACTTTTCCTTTTCAACTTTTCTCTAAATTTAATAATAAAGTCGTTATACGAGGTTAAAGAAAATTGAGCAATTTAGTTTTCTATAGATATCTAGTAAGCTGTGAACTTTTGCTGAAATATAACTTCATCGTCAAACAATCGCTTGATATTGCGAACACTCTGGTCAAGTGAGACTCTTCAAAATCGTAGAAAATCATGGCTCGAAAATTTTTGCTAGTTAATTTCATTTTATCACTATCTATCATTTTCACTTTATTTAAACATTTACTATAAAGAGACAACAGCATATGCTACCAATCTGCAAATGTTATTCGGACTAAAAATCTCAGAGAATACGACAAAAATATTTGACAGCGCCACCTTACGGGAAGTAGTGAACCGCAAAATTTTTAAAGCAACCTACGGGGGGTTAAGAAGAGAGGCTAGAACGATCAAATTGTCAATCGCGTTTTATTTAATTCGTAAGATGTACCTTTAGATTTGCATAAGGTATGCATAAGAATTTATCATAAGTTAAGGAATTAAGATAATGAAGAAGAAGAAGAAGAAGAAGAAGAAGAAGAAGATTGAGATGAAGTGATGCTTGCACTTTTGGTTTTTAATAATAACAATAGCCCCTTGCCAAACATTACGCCACTGATACAATAAATATTTCTTTTCAAAGTAATTATTACGTCATAGTTCGCGCATGTGTTTATTACGTCAGAGTCCCTTTCTCTATTCTGTTATACAATACTAACGGATTTCTTAAGCGAAAAACGATTTTAAAAAAGTTATGAATTAAAAATCCTTTGTGTAGCATTATAATCACAAACTTCTCGATAATATAAATAAAATTGTTAATAAAAATAAAAAGTGTCGAAGTATAAATAACATGAACTATATTTATCTACCATGAAAGGCTTTTTCTCTTTTTTATTATGTGAGTCAGCAACGATCATTCCGCTTATCTTCTTTATTATTCATTTTTAATCTCAACGTCGAACCGAAGAACAAAACACAACTACTTCAATTATTAAGAAAAAAATAATAAGCAAACAGTTCAACAATAGTGACCCTTGTCTTGAAGAAGAATAATAATTCAACTGATAGACTTTGGCACTGCACTGCGACTTCACCCCCGTATATATACGCCGTCGTCTGTCTTCTTTTCTTGTTCTTGTTCTTCTTCTTCTTCTATCATTATTATAACAAACAATGGACCATTCACTGTCTCCGATTAATCTGGTCGTTTTATAAATGATTTTACTTTTGAAGTTTAATTAAAGAAAAATATGAAGGAGACAGCGCAGTTCATTATTTACTGTTCCCCTGGACCCCATTAAAAATTGCCGAGCGTTGTTCTCTTTCTTTTTGGAAATTTTTTTTTTAATGATGCGGGAAAGTCGGCTCTTTATAACATTTTATACGACAGACGCGCAGGAGACAAAAGATTGAATTACAAAAAAAAAGTTCAAATAATGAATATTTCCTTTATGTTAGGTAGGCAAGTCTCTTGAAAAATATTGCGTGAAGTATGTTTCATATACATATACTAGGGGTTTTAAATTAAAATTAGCACTTGGTACTACAAAAACTTCATAAATCTTAAATGATACTTTAACGTTTTACTATTGGGGCCATAGTATTAGACACTCTTGGAAAAATCAGATGTTATTGTAATCGACGTATTTCTGAGAAGTGGGGCAGGTAGTAAATGTAGATAAGACCAGAATAACAATATTTTTATGATTGAATATTAGTCACTGTTAGGGGATATTGGTGTAATTATAAGAATGGTCTGTTTTTATATTTATTTATTGCACAAGTAGCTGCAGCAGGGTGCGATTGTAGAGTAAAAGAAAGGGACATTTTGTGTGTGATTTGTTTCCATTATTCGGATATAGAATATCAAATAATACTTTAGACGCGTGAATTAACAGAAGCGGAACGTGGACAGATAATTCTGCTTACACCCCAAGGAACGTCGCTCTTCGCAATCGCTAAACAAATGAAATGTTCGAGGTGTGCCATCCGAACTACGATCGAACGCCATAGGGAATCCAGCTCAAACAAGAATAGACCGAAGAGCGGTTGAAAATGCAAGACAACGGCAAGACATGATCGAGGCTTAGAAAAAATATGCCTGCAAAATCGCAAAAGAACTTCGAAACAACTTGCAGGTGACATGTTACAAGAGTGTAATGTCACTGTTTTTGCTCGTACTGCCAGGAGACGTCTTACAGAATTAGGCCTGAGCGCCTGCAAGTTTCGACACAAACCGTACCTCTTTCAGAAGCACACACGGAAGCGTTTAGCATGGGCGAAAAGATGCGATCACTGGACAGTGGATGATTGGGCCAAGGTGATGTGGTCCGACGAATCCAATATACAGGTACATTATGAATACGGTTGATATTTGTATTAGCGATATTGACATTAAAGTCGACGTACTTTAATGCAACAGAAATCAACTGTAACTTTGACGTTTTTAAATTCAGTTTTTGGCCAATCCGACGCGAAGTAAGTACGACTCAAGAAAACGGTAGTCTATCATCCTGTTTGCCTTGTACCAGCAACAAAATTTGGTGGAGACAATGTGATGACATGGGGATCCATGTCCGCGTCAAGCGTTGGAGAGGTGTTTGTGTGCGACGGCACCATGAACAGTCGACACCTCAGCACATTGAAGAAGGTCCTAGAACTGTCTGCATTAAAATTATTTGATGGAAACGATCCAGAATACTACTTCATGCTTCACTGTCTCAAATGTATCTCCAAGAAGAGTATGTGAACATTTTTTGGCACTTTGTGAAGATGAACTAGGTTTAAATCATCAATCGACTTGCTATTGGAGATAAAACGTGTAATCATCGTTATAATTCCGAATCCAAATACTCCAGCCCTTCTAAAGTACTTAAAGACGTCTTTTTTGCGGCAAAAGTAGTGACAGTTATCGCTAAATATAACGAAGATACTTAAAACTTCATTACTAACATAATAAATAGATACAAAATTGAGTTTCAAATTTTTTATTGTAACTCGCAATTGTTTCGCCAAACAATGGCTTCAACAAGTAGATGAAAACAAAAATTTAGTTTAAGTTTTAATCGACCTGATGGAGCCATTGTATGGCGAAACAATTAGTGAGGTTACAATAAAAATTTTGAAACACAATTTTGTATTTATTTAAAATGAAAGTCATAATTGTTTCGTCATATAATGGCTTTATCAAGTGGATGAACACTAAAAATCAGTTTAAGTTTTATAATTTTAGTTTTAGTCGACCCGATGAAGCCATTGTATGGCGAAACAATTATTGAGCTTACAATAAAAATTTTGAAACTCTGTCTTGTATTTATTTATTACATCAGTGACAACTATTTCTTTGGACTGTCAAAGGCATCATAATTGCTGGTTATATTAAGGATGCCTACTGTAACAAGACATACACAGGACAAAACTGACATATGATACTCTACTTATTTCATGACAACGTAACAATGCATAACATTCACAAGCTACTATTGTTGAGCGAATATTCACGAAATAGAATTTTTTTTTAAAATTATTAGTAAGCCATAAACACTACAATACAAAAAAAAATACATATTTTAAAAATGTAAACTTAAAATTAAAACGTTTTGAATACAATACGAGTGCGTAAACAAATTGTTATTTCTACGTCGTGGTGTTTCGATTATTAGGAAGTTTAAAATTCCGTCGAGAAAGCATGAAACAACAAATTTCAAAACCAAAAAGGCCAGAAAATGTATGTACATCTCATAAATATTAATGAAATTAATACGTGTGTTTATCATAAATGAATACGCTTCAACTCCATTGGAAGTGTATTGGAAACGACAGATTTTCACATTGCGAAAACCAAATTCTATTCAAATTTTACAATTTTAGTTTTAATCGGCCTGATGAAGCCATTGTATGGGAAAACCATTGTTGAGCTAACAATAAACATTTTGAAACAAAACTTGTACTTATTTATTTATTATGTTAATGGCAATTATTTGTCTTGCACTGGGGTAAAGGCATCTTGATAATTGGTTATATGAAGAGGATACTACAGTAACAGGAGAACGTTATACCCATAGTCCAGCAGCAGAGAAAACCGAGCTTTTTCAAAATAAAAACGAAAGCTTCCTATTTTGGTAAAATTCATTTATTTTATTCAAAGTAGTCGCCTTCAGCTTCGATACAACCTTTTGCACGGTCAATTAACATGTCGAACGAATTTTTAAGTTCATCTTTAGAGATTGTCCTTCAAGATCACTGTCGACGCCTTTTTAATGGCTTCGAAGCCAGCATAAAACTGTCCTTTCATCGGCAAATATAATTTGGAGAATGGATAGAAATCACACGTGGCCAAATCCGGTGAATGATGGATGGTTAAAATGCCATTTGTAGTTAGAAAAGTAGTGATAAGCGTCTAGCGATGAGATGGCGAATCAATATGAAACAAACGCCAGCAACCATTTTCACGATATTGAGGGCGTACACGACATAAACGCACCAAAGACGCTTCATAACACCAGCATTGACTGTTTGATTAGTTGGTACAAACTCTTTGTGCACTATTCCTTTCGAATCATAGAAACAAATCAACATTGTCTTCACTTTTGACGGCTTTTTTTTCGGTTTTCCTTCGTTTGGATGCTTCCATTCAGAGCTTTGACGGTTGGACTCTGGATTATATTGAAAACACCACGACTCATCGCCAGTTACAATAGAATACCTGAAGTTTACGTCCTTTTTCGACTCTTTAATCAAGTCTGTACAATATTGAATTAAGTAGTTTGTGCGGTACAAACCTTGCACAAATGTTTCTCAGTCCCAAATGCTGTATCAAAATGCGATGAATTGAATCGTTGGAAATGTTTAATTCCATTCCCACGTATCGCAATGAGGATTTCGTACGTGATAAACACGCACCACCATACACTTGTTTCATCAAATCAAACGTTTCAGTAAACGATTTACCGAGTTTAAAACAGAACTTGATATTTGCTCTTTGTTCAAAATTCATTTTTCGACCAATGCCAAATACATACTGTTGCTTTATGCGCAATTTCTCGGCTTCTAATTACGCAAATGTCATGATATTTTGACATAACATTGGTGAAAGATCTACCTTACCGACGCATATTTTTTTAATTGATGCCGCCATTAAATATTACTATTTTAAAAAAGTTCCGTTTACTCTGCAACAGACTGTGTAGACTTAATACATCGTTTTAAAAATTATACTAAATTGGAGCGATGTAGAAAACTGACATGGACACTGGAGTTCTATTTATTTCACGACGACGTAACAATGCATAATATTCACAAAGCCGCTGTTGTTGGTAGAATATTCACGGAATAGAACATTTTTTTCGTACTAACAAAGTAGAATACCTTCTTAAATAAATTTTTGTTAATTTTTCGAATTTTTACTAGGGCATAAACACTACAATGTAAGAAACACAAATTTAAAGAATGTAAACTAAAAATTAATTGGTTGAATATTCACGGAATAGAACATTTTTTTCGCACTAACAACGTAGAATACCTCCTTAAATAAATTTTTGTTAATTTTTCGAATTTTTACTAAGGCATAAACACTACAATGTAAGAAACACAAATTTAAAGAATGTAAACTAAAAATTAATTGGTTGAATATTCACGGATTAGAACATTTTTTTCGCACTAACAAAGTATTGGGTTGGCAACTAAGTACTTTCGGTTTTACTGATAGAGAGCGTTGCTTTATTTTTTGTATAACGTATGTTAGTGCTGTACTTTACCGTTTGTCGCGTGATACTAATCACATTGACGTAACTTCAGAAGCAAGTAGTGCGTGATTTTTATTAAAGCTACTAGTTGTGGGTTAATTTTAAATGGAGTGCAGAAACGAACATTTTCGACATATTTTACTATTTTATTTCCGTAAAGGAAAGAAAGCTGCTGCGGCTCACAAAAAGATATGTGAAGTTTATGGTGCTAATTGCTTAACAGAGCGCACGTGTCAGAATTGGTATAAAAAATTCCGTTCTGGAGATTTTCCCCTCAAAGATGAGCAACGTTCTGATCGGCCTACTGAAGTTGATGATGACCAAATCAAAGTCATTGAAGAGGATCGTCATATAACTGTTGGAGAGGTTGCGGAGAGGCTACATGTATCGCACACAACAATTGAAAAACATTTAAAATGTCTTGGGCTAGTTAAGAAGCTTGATATTTGGGTACCTCACGAATTGAAAGAAATTCATTTAACACAAAGATTCAACTTTTGCGATATGCACCTTAGACGAAATGAAACCGACCCTTTCTTAAAAAGAATCATCACTGGTGATGAAAAATGGGTCCTGTACAGTAACATAGTTCGAAAACGATCATGGAGCAAACACGATAAACCAGCTCAAACCACATCGAAATCTGAATTGCATCCAAAAAAGATCATGCTGTCAGTTTGGTGGGATTGCAAAGGTGTTGTGTTTTTTGAGCTGCTTCCAAGAAAACAAACGATCAATTCTGATGTATACTGTCAAAAATTAATAAAACTGGATAAAGCAATCAAAGAAAAACGGCCAGAATTATCAAATCGGAAAGGTGTAGTTTTCCACCAAGATAATGCAAGGCCTCACACATCTTTGGCAACTCATGGGAAACTATTGGAGCTTCTCTGGGAAGTGATGCCACATCCCCCATACAGCCCTGATCTAGCACCATCTGATTACCATTTATTTCGAAGTTTGCAGAATTCTTTGAATGGTAAAACTTTCACAAATGACGATGACCTTCAGTCGCACCTGGTTCACTTTTTTGCTGATAAGGACCAGAAATTTTATGAGCGCGGAATCATGCAGCTGAAAGAAAGATGGCAAAAGGTCATTGAGCAAAATGGAAAATATATAATTGATTAAAAACTATTCTTAGTTTAAAAAAAAAAGTGTTTTATTTTATACTACAAAACCGAAAGTACTTATGTAGTTGCCAACCCAATAGAATACCTCCTCAAACAAATTTTTGATAATTTTTCGAATTTTTACTAAGGCATAAACACTACAATGTAACAAAACACAAATTTTAAGAATGTAAACTAAAAATTAAAATGTTTTGAATACAATACGTATGCGTAAACAAATTGTTATATCTACGTCGTGGTGTTTAAATTATTAGGAAGTTTAAAATTCCGTCGAGAAAGCATGAAACAACAAATTTCAAAATCAAAAAAGGCCAGAAAATGTATGTACATATCATGAATATTAATGAAATTAATCCGTGTGTTTATCGTAACTGAATACGCTTTCAACTGTATTGGAAGTGTATTGGAAACGACATATTTCCACACTGTGCTTTTGTTATATCTTAAAATAACTAAATTTGCGTAAATTTGAAATTATAAGGGATTGATGAGAATCCTATTATTGCAAAATAAGATTTCACCATATCTACTTCGACTCTGTCCGTGTAAATATATTTTTCCCTTATTCCATTAAGGCCCAAACTATTTTTTTTATGTTTTCGTTCTACTAAAGGCGAAAAGGATTTCGTCAAAAACAAAATTTATTGCAATAGTTTTTATACCATATATTGACCTAAAAACGCCAAACTCTTGAAATGTCTGATTGGACTTATAAAGGGCTTTCCAATAGGGACATGACAACTTTTAATTCAATTTGTGAACGCGCCCTTTCACTAATCATCGAACTTTCACTGTCAATTTATTCAGTAAACTTAACATTTTCATCATGGTAAAGTACACGAACGAACAACGTCTGTAAATTATAAAAATTTACTTCAGAAATTCGGAGTCGGTGACCGCTACTTTAAGAGCGTTAACTCCGATTTTCGGTCGTAATTCTCGCCCTAGTAGACAGGCAGTAACAAGTTTAGTGCAAAAAATTTGAGTCTACATATTCGTTGTGTGATGTTGCCGTGCCAGTGAGACAACGGGTTGGTCGAAGTGTCGAAAATATCGCTGCCGTTGAAACGTCCGTAGCAAATAATCCAAATCCGTCAATTCCACGGCGTTCTCAAGAGTTGGGCATCGCCCAGACCACTTTATGGCGAATTTTGCGTAAGGATCTTGGTTTACACCCATACAAAATCAAGCTGACTCAAGAATTGAAGCCGATGGACCATTTGAAGCGACGTACGTTCTCCGATTGGGCTCTGGAAAAGATGCGTCAAGATGATCAATTTCATCACAAAATCATTTTCAGTGACGAAGATCATTTTTGGCTCAATGGGTTCGTTAATAAGCAAAATATGCGTTATTGGTCGGGTGAAAATCCACATGTGCTTCATGAAATACCACTTTATCCACAAAAAATAACTGTTTGGTGCGGTTTGCATGCCGGCGGCGTCATAGGGCCATATTTTTTCGTCGACGATAATGATCGTCACGTTACTGTGAATGGTAATCGTTATCGCGCCATGATTACCGATTATTTTTGGCCCGAATTGGAAGATATGGACTTGGACAACATGTGGTTTCAGAAGGACGGTGCCACAAGTCACACAGCACACGTTACAATCGACTTATTGAAGAGTAAGTTTGATGAGCGTGTTATCTCAAGAAATGGACCAGTCGATTGGCCGCCTCGTTCGTGCGATTTAACGTCTCTAGACTTTTTTCTTTGGAGCTACGTCAAGTCATTGGTCTATGCCAACAAGCCGACAATGTTGGAAGAGCTCAGAGCCAACATTGAACGCGAAATAGCAGCCGTTTCGGCCGAATTGTGTGGCCGAGTCATCGAAAATTGGGTCCAACGAATCGACCGCTGTAAACGTCCCCGCGGTGGCCATATGAACGAAGTCGAGTTCCATTCATAAATGTTTTGATTGTACTTCAACCCGATAATAAAGTTTTTGAAATACCTCAAATGGTCTGCATTTTATTTTGAAAAAAGTTGTCAAGTCCTTATTGGAAAACCCTTTATATCGGTACCTAAAATAATTTTATTGGACAAAAATTCTCCGAAATGCTTTAGGATGAATACTATTCTGATTAAAAATATTAATGCTAACTTGTTTACACAAAATAAGCAATATTTCGTTAATTATAATATCTTTAATTGATAACTAAAATAACAAGAAAATAACATTAAAAATACAACTAATGTATAGCAGCAGTAATCGTACATATTTGAGTATTTCTACTGCTATATAAACCAGGATCTGCTAATAGAGAAAAGAAACGATAAGGAAGGGAATCAATCTCACAGCAGAACCTGAAAAACAAGCAACTGCCTTAGGATCTGCTAGGAGAATAAGAAAACGAAAAACGACAGCATTGACGAGTCTAATAACTAATGAAAAACTACCAGATTCAATCAGGATAGAGAATAAATCTGACAGTAGATTCTGAAAAACACTTCCAGTTTCATTAGAATTGATTAGAAGGGAAGTAAACCTGAAAACGACACAATAGAGACAATCAGTCTGGAAGTAGATAAGGAAACGAAAGACGATAATGAAGAGAATAAACCTAATAGCAGACCTTGAAAAAAATTGTTGGCTTCATCAGGATGTAGCTGGAAGAAAAGTATGAAAAACGATTATGAAGACAATCGATCTCATACTCGCTCTTGAAAAAATTACCAGTTTCATCAGATCTGCCAGAAGAAAAAGAAAAATTACAAAATTAATTTTTGTTGAAAAGCCTCTTCATCCTCAATGTGTGACTGTTTGGTACGGTTTTTGGTCTGGCGGGGTCACTGGACCTTAATTTTTCGAAAAAGAGGCTGAAGCAACTTTTACGGTGAATGGATTACGCTATCGAACGATGATTAATGATTTTGTATGGCCGGAATTGGAAGACATTGATGTGGACGACGTTTATTTTCAACAAGACGGCGCTACGTGCCACACAGGTAACGATACCATCGCCCTTTCGCGTGAAAAGTTCGCTGACCGTGTGATTTCTCGAAGAGGCGATCACAATTGGCCACCGAGATCTTGTGATTTAACATCTTTAGACTTTCTTCTTTGGGACTACGTGAAAGATAAGGTCTATGCCGATAGCCCATAATCGATTTATGACCTCAAAGATTGATTTCGTGAAGTTATCGAGGACAGGCAGCCGCAAATGTGCGAATGGGTGATGGAAAATTTCATGAAAAGAATATGGTCCTGCAAGCGTAGCCCTGGCAGCCCTTGGCTGATATTATTTTTCATTATTAATGGCATATCCTTCTCTTTACAATTAAATAAACATCCGATGATTTTGCTTAAAAATACTCGTTTTTTTACATATCAAAATGAAATCTCTTATTGGAAGACCCGTTATATACATATTAATTTTTTAAAAGGCTTACTTTTGTATTAGTTACAATAAATATTTTTGTTAAACTCTGTATTTTGTTTTGCTGTACAGTGAAAACTATATTTACAGCTGGCGCTAAAATTTTGGCCATGGACTGTGGAACATGCATGTTTCTGCTACAAACTAATTTATAAATATCAACAGAGTGTTAATGTATATACGTTTATTGTATGAATTTTACAGATTGAATTATCGTTAATTTGAATACGTAATATTGAGGAATTTTATTTTTTTAATAATATTTTATTAAAGTATTACAAACAGACATCAAAGTAGAAAACTAGTTTTTATAAAAGATGACAGGGCATTGACTTTTAATAATATTTTCTCTTCAATACAATAAGAAATTGTATTAACCGTGTCACGGTACAGTCAAACTTCTTCTGACTGTAAAGTAAAGAAAGATGAAAACATCCTACGCTAAAATTATTACACTATGGAGGAAGTGGAATGGTGTACGTTATAAAAAGCCAATGCGACTTGGCAACGGCGCTGCATAACCTTATTCCATTTCAAGTATACGCCTCGATGACTGTGCATTGTTACTTTTTATTTTGAATAGAACTTTACACCGGTGTTTTTGTGTTAAGTGAATGTACTGCGAATGCGGTGGATTGAATGTTGTACTCGACGCTTTTCTCGGGTCTAGATTACATACGAAACGGCTAGAATTTCACGTTCCCAATGTAAAATTTCAACTGGTGTGTGATATAAAATATGTATAATGTGACAATAAAAAATGTTTAGACTATCGTTTTCCGTCTTCTATCGAACGAAAATATTTAGAGCAGAAGAAACTCGATATGCGTATCAGGGAGAAATTAAATAAAAACGGAATTGTTTCTATTTCTGGTATATGATTATATTCTGTAAGGTAATAAGTAGGAAGCTGGTTTGATAATTGAAGAAAATGAGGGGGAAATATGAATGTTTCAGATTGAAATGAGTTTACATCTCAATCCAGTCTCCTTTGAATACGACACGTTTGATTGGTCAATGTTCAAGAGTGCTTTACGCTATTTTAATGTACACTACCGTCCATATTAGCTCGGACAGTTGAAGAAGTTCAGTAAACTCTTCTAAAATATAATATAATTGCGCTTAAATATAAATAATATATTTACATTAGGTCCTTTACGAGATTTATAACCAATCGCAGGCAAATGTACCTATTAGAGCACCTACAAATAACTATTATATTTTATAACTGCTGTAATTCCTGCAATAACCCGTACCACCATAAATAGGATAATTTTTAAGATAATATTGCACGCAAAAAACTTACCTGCCCTCAGCCCAAAGAGTATTATGTACCGAAATATACATTAGTTTCTAAATAAACTTGATAGCGTGCGCATCACTGATAAAACCGTATTTTTTATGTGAACTTAAAATGCCGAGACCAAAACCAACAAGTTTTGAAAAACGTTCTGTAATTATTGCTTTTTATCAAGAAGGATATCCAGTGCGTCAAATTTCGGAAAAGACATATGTTAATAAATCGACTGTTAGTGATATCATTCGGCGACATCAACGCACGGGCAGTTAAAGAAATCCAGCACGTTCAGGTTGTAAGCGAGTAACACCTCGCGCCGACGATGAACGCATAAAATTACTGAGTAAATGAAATAGGAGACTGACGGTACCTGAAATCGCCGCAGAAACGAATCGCAACCGTGCAAGATAAATTTCTGTTGCTACGGTGACAAGAAGATTTAATCTTCACGGCCGCATTGCTGTAAGAAAACTCTTACTTCAACGGGGAATCAGACAAAAACAACAACAATGAGCAGAAACACAGAGATTGGACACTGTATAACTGGACTAATGAATCAAAGTTTGAAGTGTTTGGAAAATCAAGGCGTGTTTTTGTAAGAAGAGCGAGTTGTCAAAGAATGCTGAGGGATTGTATAGTGCCAACCCTCAAACAAGGATGAAGTTTAGGGTTGTTTTTGCTACGCCAGCACAGGGGATTGAACCGAATCGAGGGCATTTTGCGAAAGACGGGTTATTTAGAAATATTGCATGAAAATGTAATACTTTCGGGGCTACGTTTAATCGGCAAAAATTTTGTGTTTATGCAGGACAACCCCACTCAGCGGCAATATAAAAGTATTTCTTAAATAGCGAACAAAATAATAATACTTTACAAATAATGACTTAGCCATCCCCATAGAATTGTTATGAGATGGACTGGACAGAGGGTTCCAAAAAGTGTGTCCTACCTCAACATATAACTTGTGGAACATATTGTAAGAAGAATGGAATAGTATACAGAATAGAGTCCTTGAAAAACTCGTAAAATGGATGCCTCAAATTGTACGGGCTGTTCTTCGCGCAAAAGGGGGTTTCTTCGATAAGCGGAATGTTTAAGATATCTTTGTTTATTTAACGTTCGAATTACTTTATTTATTTATATTATTCTACTTCATAAATATCTATAAACAAAAACGCAATAACAATTTTAAGTTTTGATGTAAATTAGTTTAACTGTTTTCCTTTTTTTTAAATTTATTTAAGTCCGAACTAATATGGGCGGTAGTGTAAAGTCTGGGTCGAATAATAAATTTAGACCTAATAATCTCTCCAAACTTTAATAAAGTGGCTTGAGGGAAAAAGACGATTTTGATCACTAGAGAACTGTCTTTTACTAAACAGTTTTTACAGGATTAGAAACACCAAAAACCTTATAGAGCTACATTTGATGAAATAACTAGACATATCCATTTGTGAATAATAACTAAATAAAATTCCATATGATTATGCGCTTTTACGACGTGAAACTGAAAAACTCTTATTTTTACCACTTTTACATCGTATATACAATAAATAAATTTTCTGAAAAAAATTCCTGCGGTGAGATTCGAACTCACGGTCTCATGCTTACCGGCCATGTGCCTTATCCTTACACCACGGAAAACGGTGGTATTCAAATCTACGAAATATATCAATTTATAGCAAGTTAGTAGACTCAAATATCATCGTTCTCTGTGGAAGAAGAGTAAGACACCTGTCCGGTGAGCATGAAATCGTGAAATCGAATCTCACCAGAGAGCACGAATTTTATTCGCATTTCTGCATTATATATACGATGTAAAAATTGGAACCTTTCAACAAATAAAATGTTTTTTTCCCATTCTAATCAATTGTATCTCAAGAAAATAATTATACAACCTAACTGCATTCAAATTTTGCCCTGACCAAGAATTTGTGGAAATGACACTTTAAACAATTAAATTTTCATTAAAGTAAATTACTATGACTATAATAGCTCATATTTATGTGAAATACATTATGATTCTTTTAGGACAACCTCAAGAATTATGATTAATTTGTGGTTTTTTTTATTTGAAAACTCTTCATTTTATTGCATTGTAATTGTATAATGCTGTTTTTACTGTTATTATGAGTACTCTTACTAGTTAATAGTATTTAAAGCAATAGTTATTATTTTTATTATCATTTTATTTATTTTTGTATTCACATATGTTATAATTAATTTTGCATATACGTTTTCCGCCCTAGATTTCATTACCTGTTAGAAATAAATAATTAAAAATTAAATAATAAACGATAAGGTGCAGGCAAACAATATGGTTCTGCTATCTGATACAAGTAAAGCTTACGGTTCTCTCGCCAACTTTAAAGATTTTTAAGATATTTTCAAGGTTACCACTGTATTCGAGCATTTACTGCATAATAGGTCTTCTGGGTTTGTTTCACCCTATTTAAATTACGAAGTGCAGGCTTTCGCAGCCATTTTCCATTAAAGAATTTTCCTCGAAGTTATGCCATAGTTTAAACCTATTTCGTTTGCGTCATTGGCTGCCAGATTCTTCGAAAGTTTTTTAAAGACGGTCTTCAGAAAACCTCTGACGTGTCATCTAATGAAAATTGCCTTTTATGGAGGCATGTTGTCAACTTCAGAGGTTTTCCTAAAGATAGTCCCACAAAACTCCTAACGTCTCTTTTTGTGAAAACTTTTTCGACATTTTTCTGATCATACTGCCAACTTTTTCAGTACTTTTCTAAAAACATTTCTAGACAACTGAAAAAGCAGCTAATATGATCAACGACATGTGGTTGATCATATCACAAAACTCCTAACGTCTCTTTTTGTGAAAACTTTTTCGACATTTTTCTGATCATACTGCCAACTTTTTCAGTACTTTTCTAAAAACATTTCTAGACAACTGAAAAAGCAGCTAATATGATCAACCACATGTCAGGAAACGCACTTAAACCATGGCTAAATGCGACATACTTAAATCAAATCATTAATATACACTTAATCGATTGGCAATTGTCTATACTTTAATTTTCAATATGGTCAGAGTAATATATGAAATTCCATTTAGCTTGGTGTTAATCTAATTGTTTTTAAGAATTTTTCTGCAAGCCGTCTTTTTCAGAAATTATTCGAAAATAAGTATTTTGCTAACTGTAATTATAAAGAGATATGGATTGATAATATTATATTTGCACGCCTAAAAATTCATAATCAAAAGCAAATATCTAGATTTCTTCTGCGAAATTATAAATTTCATTTTACAATAATTTTTTTCAAATTTCTGTTAAAAAAATTATAAGCAGTTTGGTTACCATTAAGACGTCCAAATCAACATAAATTTACAAATAATATTATTATTTAAATTACTTTATTTATACATCTGATTAAGGACTATCTCAAAACTGTGAAAACATACACGAAAACTGTTAATAAAAGAATTAAATATAAACTCATCATCAGTTCGTAATCTCACATTGCTAGACCAGTGAAAAGGAAATAAGTATAATATTGGGTCTGGGAAAAAGTTCGTGGCGTTTTTCCCGATAGATGGCATTGGTTGCCGATAACTAAAGAACAACAAGTCACAGCGACACCACCGAGGGCTCGTTTTTTAGATGACCTTCCGAACGTTAGTTTGAGCGTAGAAACATTGTAATCGGTGCAGTGGTTGGAAAGTTATTCGCACTTGAAAATGGAGAAGAATAATGAGAAATTTCGCTATATTCTGCAATATTATTATGATAAGGGGAAGAACGCTGCGCAGGCTTGTGATAAAATTTGTGCTGTGTACGGTGAAGGTACTTTATCGAAATCTGTTGCGCGGAAATGGTTCGCTCGCTTTCGTTCTGGAAATTTCAATGTGAAAGATGAGTCACGCTCCGGTCGTCCAATCACTGAAAAATCTGATGAAATTCTTGAAAAAGTCCAACAAGATAAGCATATCAGCAGTGTCGATATTGGCATGGAGCTAGGCATTGACCACAAAACTGTTTTGAACCATTTACACAAAGCTGGTTACAAAAAAAAGCTTGACGTATGGGTTCCTCATGAGTTGAGCGTGAAAAACATGATGGACCGAATTAACATCTGCGATGCGCTGCTGAAACGGAATGAAATCAAGCCGTTTCTGAAACGTTTAATAACCGGAGATGAAAAATGGATTACGTACGATAATCGGAAGCGTAAAAGATCGTGGATAAAGGATGGTGAGCCGTCACAAGCGTTCGCTAAGCCAACATTGACGCCAAAAAAAGTGATGCTGTGTGTATGGTGGGACTGGAGGGGAATCGTCCACTACGAGCTACTTCCAACTGGTCAGACGATTGATTCTCAACTCTACTGTGCACAACTAGAGAGATTACGCCAGGCGATTGAAAGAAAACGGCCCGAATTGATTAATAGGAAAGGTGTTGTCTTCCATCATGACAACGCCCGACCACACACTTCTTTGATGACCCGTCAAAAATTGAGAGAGTTTGGTTGGGAAGTTTTGATGCACCCACCTTACAGTCCGGATATAGCACCCTCTGACTATCATCTGTTTCGATCTCTGCAGAACTCTCTCAATGGAATTAAGTTGGTTTCAAAAGAAGCCTGTGAAAACTACTTGATTCAGTTTTTCGACCAGAAACCACAGAAGTTTTTCACCGATGGGATCATGGATCTACCAAAAAAATGGCGAAACATTGTCGATAATAATGGAGCATATTCGGTTTAAATGAATTCGTCCACGCGCCATGCGGGGACCAGTTGAATTTTACTGAAAAAACGCCACGAACTTTTTCCCAGGCCCAATATATGCAGTATTGTTAGTAACTCAAGTGTGTTTACAACTAGATTGTTGAAAGATATTATTGACATAAAAAAAATGTTAACAATTACTCATATTCTTGTTAATTTTTAATGTTGATTTTCCATTTGCTAGTAGTTGTATAAATTTTAAAAATAGTTGATTTTAGAACACATTATTTAAAGGATTCACCCAATCTTTTACTTTTAACATACCAAAAGTCGTAATCTATATGGGTCAAGTGATTGAAAAACTTAATGCGAGATGATACTAACACACAAGATATACATTAAAGAGAACTTGTTAGTTAAACCAACGTATTTATTCTATTTTTAGATAAAAATAAGTTTAAAAAGTTTTAAATGTATTACATTTTTAATTCAATTTGATATAATTTTATATTTATTTTATTGCATTATTTATATAACTTTGATTAATTTTCTTCACGCATACACTTACATTTTTTTATACCTATGACTTACTATTTTCATTTATCATTGTTTGTCTTGCAAATGCACAAATGAGTTATTGAACAATAAAATATTATTTCTCTGCCTTTCTACTAGTAAAATATGTACTTTTTAAACATTTAATCGTCCGCATTCCTTTCCTGGTATATTAAAGTATCATAGTGTATCATATAACGATTGGATGTTTGTATAATGATTGGATATAACATTGATGTTTCTGAGCCTTGGAAATTTTTGGCACAACCTCAATCGGTAACTGATACAAAACGTATCTCAAATTTAAAAAATAAACTAATATATGTTAATTTTTCTAATGCTAAAATTGTCTGTCTTTGGCACCAAAAAGGAATTATTCTTGTTACATATACCAAAGGGCACTGCAATAGCAACTAACTATGGTAATATGTTAATAAGATTACGAACAGCCACTGATTGCATTTACATCATAGACAAATCCTGCTGCTTCACGACATTACGCGAGTTCACAAGGCAGCCAAAATCTAACCTAGCGCAAATATAACTTCTATGAGTCAGACTACTCAGCATACAGTCCGGATTTAGCTTCCTCAACTTCTTTTTATTTTCAAATTTGAAGAAGCACCTTAGAAAGCGTCATTTTGCAAGCAATAAGTCAATGAGAAAACTGATGTTTGCTTTGAAGACCAACAGAAGTAATTTTTTGGGCGTTGAAGGACAGGTAGCGAAAATGTCTCATGCAAGTGAAAACGAAACGTCAGCAGCACAAATACTAGGGACGTGGTTCGACCCGGGAGCCCAGATGAAGTAACAAACTTGTCGTATTTTTCTGTGAATGCCTTTCTTTGGGATATGTTGGCTGTTTTCAAAGTTCGGGAAATTTCCCTTGTACCATCCACTGTTATTTTGAAGCGGTGTACCAGCATTTATATCACTATGTGTTTGACACATTCACCAACAAAGGGTCTTTTTAAATCTTGCGTTAAAATTTGGTTTTGATATTAACTATTGGTTTTGATCTTTTAAATTTTAAGTTTAGCTATTGATTAGATTTGCATCACAGAAAAATCCTCCTTCTTCATAACATTACACGAGTTCACAAGGCAGCCTCTACCTAACCTAGCCTCCGCGACATATAGTCAGGATTTGGCTCCTCAACTACTTTATATTTAAAATTTGATGAAGTACCTTAGAAAACTTCATTTTGCAAGCAATAACCAAGTAAGAGAAGAGACTGATGCTTGCTTTGAAGACCAACAGAAGCAATTTTTTTGAAGTTAACAGAGATTATGAAAAGTAAAATGATCAAAAAAATCGTATGTTTTTTGCAGGACAGGTAGTGCAGCTGTGTTGAAGTTAACAGAGATTACGTTGAAAAGTAAAATGATCAAAAAAATCGTATGTTTTTTGGTTCCATTGTTAGGTGGAGAACGTTTCTAGTTACCTTCATAGTAAAAAATTCCATATACACATTTTAGTTATGGATTTAAACCAAGATACACAGATATTTGAAAAATACTAGTAGGCATTGAAATTAGGACAGGCAAGACCCGTTGAAAGCCCTACCACGTTTCGAAGATAAAAACTAAATATGTATGTATATGTAGGTTGAATTGAATTTATCTTAGATTATTTGAAAAAAAACATTTTTGTTTGTAGACAAATGTAAAGATCCACATATTTTCATTTTTTTCGTATTGCCCGTTGCTAATACATTTCACGTAAGGATTTTTCTCTTAGTTGGCTAATTTCAGGGTAAATATGTCAAACAATAAACAACAAAAAGAAGAGTTAAAACACAAGACAATGAGGTTTGGAGGACATCCTTGAGAAATAAATTGAAGTAACCCAGAAATAACAGCAAAATTTTTAAAGCCCGACAAAAATATGATCCATTAGTTTATTTTTTATTTTCTTGATTAAATTGAAATAATAATCTAGAAATAATAGAAAAATTTTGAAAGCACGGCAGAAAAACTATCTGCCAGTTTATTTTTTTTAATTTTCTTCATTAAATTGAAATAGTAACTCAGGTTAAAGAACTTTACAGGTAACACATTTGAGATACACCAAAATAAGTGATATAATAATTGATACTACTACGGTTACTTGGATGGCAGGGAAAAATGTCTTTCCAAAATTTCTATGACATTGATTTTGATTGAGTTTAGTTTGATGTAATTTAAGTGAAAATAAATTATTATTATCTATGTCAATGGGTGTTTTAGAAACTTTTGTAATGACCTCTTTATTAATACGCTCATAGAAACTACACAGGGGCAAAATATAAAACTACAGAAAGTAGACGCGAAAAGATGAAAAATCTCGTACCAAGTAACACAAACTACTAGCAATTTTAACAAAGGCTTATATTCGTTATGATTCGCTGAAACATGTAGATACCAGTAAATTTACATTTACAGTTAAAAGTATACATGTGTCTCCATACATACAGCAGATATGTATGTAGTCACACTCTTCACAAATGACTTGCACTAGATGCGTTCTTAATAAGCCTTAATTGTTTTAATTAGCCAAAAAAATAAATAAAAACACATTAATTAACACAAATATACTGCAAAAACAATAGAAATTAAAAACTACATGAAACTCAGTGTTAAAAATTAGTCGAACAAAATTTTTTGAATTTTATTTGACATTTATTGTTTAATAATATTTTATGTAAAAATATTTGGAAGACAATAAATCCTGATATTTCTAGAATATTTTTATTTTAATCTGGTCATACCTACAACAATAAAAATATAAATATTTAAAAAAATGCGTGTACAACCCAGCTAAAACTGAAAAATACACAAAAGAAAAATAATAAAAAAATTCAAGCACGTAAACGCGATTTTTTTTTCCTTTTTCATGTCTGTAAGATCTTAGCCAGCTTGGCAATCCACTATATTTCATACGGCGTGACGTCAAAGAAACAAACACACTCGCAGAGAGAGAACTGCTTACATAATTACGACGTTGCCGGATCGATCGAGTAAAAGCGGGGAGTAGAACGTTGCCAAGTCCGCTTGTGGCAAACGTGCGTATTGTGTGTATTACACAGTTCGTGCGATTTGACTGTGGAAAAGCAGCAAGCGGCAGCGCGGTCGAACGTTTTCGATTTGCCAATTT
Organism: Dermolepida albohirtum; assembly: GCA_031893035.1. Lineage (NCBI taxonomy): Eukaryota > Metazoa > Arthropoda > Insecta > Coleoptera > Scarabaeidae > Dermolepida > Dermolepida albohirtum. The sequence continues at coordinate 20,372 of JAVIWB010001221.1, forward strand.
GATAAACGTATTTTGCCACATTTTATCGTCCGATTGTTGCATAGAGGCGATTTATTTTTAATGCGAGAGAGATAAACGTGAACGAGTCACATTCGGGAAAACTGCTCGTTTGAGAACACAGAAGCGTATACTCCGTGTCTCGTTATTGATTTTTTTTCGAGCTAGCAACGCACATACCGACAAAATATATGTATGTATGTATGTATATACATTGTGCACGTTTAGGATGTATAATAATAGTATATGTACAATTATGAAGATAGGTAGACATAAAAACCAGACGTGCAAAAATATTTATAAATTAAATATAAATAAAATGGTGTCAAATAGTTATGTCCATATTGGAATTACCGAATTTGAGAGTAGCTAATGTTAAAGAGAAATATTTTTCAATGAACCTGTTTTATGTGCTCCAAAAAAAGAAAAAATTGAAAATGTAAATATTCGTCACTTTTTCATTATATTTTAATGTTAAATTTTTCTTGAATCCTCAATTTATCATCACTCTAAAAATTCTTATTTATCTATTTGATGATTCATTACAATGTATAATGATCTAATTAATAAAACTAATAGTTGGTTTGGGCAAAATAATATGTTTCTAATCTAAATTTAAATAAATATATATAAAAAACATAAGTTAAGTTGTTAGGAAAAATACTAAGCAAGTGCTTACTATTTTTCTTTCATTAATTTTTTTCGTAACTAAAGTGCCACGTTTTTTTTAAGTTGTCTTTTGTTCTAGGCACACCACCTGTTCTTCAAGTATTCTATACTTTTAGATGAAAACTGATTTTCAGTTTCGATGCAACAGAGTACAGCAGTAGCAGCAGTTAAGTCTGGAAAATGTCTCATGTAAGTGAAAACGAGACGTCGGTAGCACAAATACTAAGGACGTGGTTCCACCCGGATGAAGTAACAAGCTTATCGTATTTTTTTGTGAATGCCTTTCATTGGGACATGTTGGCTGTTTTAACGGTTAGGGAAATTTTTGTTGTACCATCCACTGTTATTTTGAAGCAGTGTACCAGCATTTATATCACTACGTGTTTAACCCATTGACCAACGAAGTCTTTTTAAATCTTGCATTAAACTTTGGTTTTGATATTTAACTACTGGTTTTAGTCTTTTAAATTTAAAGTTGTCTTATTAATAGGTTTAATACCTAATCTAGCAATGAAGTTTCATATATTGGTAAGTACTTTTAATATATAGTTTCACGTCTTCATCAACGCTAGTCTGGAGCCACGGACACCAATCTACGTGCAAAATTTATTCTTCAATTTGGTTTGTGTGTTTGGAGGTACTGTTTCTGAAGTTTGACAGGTTAAAGTAGCTTTGATTTCTATATTTCTGATATTTAACTATTGGCTTCAATCATTTAAATTTCAGTCTCATAAATAGATGTAATTTCTAGTCTAGCAACGAAGTTCTGAGTGTCCATATATTGATGAGAACTTATAATACATAGTTTTACGTCTTCATCATGACTAGTTCAGAGTCACGGATATCAACCTACATGCAAAAAAAAGGAAATCTAATGAACTTATTCTTCAATTTGGTTTGTGTGTTTGGAGGTACTGTTTTTGAAGTTCAACAGGGTAGAGTAGCTATGATTCCTGCATTTCTGATATTTACCTATTGGCTTTAATCTTTTAAATTTAAAGTTCAGTCTAATAGATTTAATTCCTGGTATGGCAAAGAAGTGCTGAGTGTCCATATTTATGAAGACTTCAAATATATAGTTTTACATCTCCATCATGGCTAGTTCAGAGTCACGGATATCAACCTACGTGGAAAGAAGGAAGTCAAATGAATTCATTCTTCAATTTGGTTTGTATGTTTCGAGGTATTGTTTCTAAAGTTCGACAGGTTAGAGTAGCTATGACTTCTGCATTTTGTAAATTTATGAATAGATACAGCTTTCTTATTTTCTTGAATTTCTTGAAACTCAGCGGGACTGTTAAGCCCCGAAGATATCCTATACAAATGGTGACGAAACGTCGGTATCAGAATTGTCGAAGATTCGATTTTAGCCAGGAAGCCAAGATGAAGAAAGTATTTCAACATTTAGTTTTTGCTTGCATACATTAACAATACCTTTTCATATAAGCTTGAGACGTTTTGGAAAACTGAAGCTATTACTTACAATTTACTTATTTTGATTTTTGGATACTCGAATGGCTCTCGCCATATTTTATTTTAATCAATTTGCTGTTGTATTTAGAGATATATTTACCTTTTCTGATAATTAGCAATTTAGTTTCAAATGCATATTACATAATATTGTTTAAATTTACTTGTGTGAAGTAGGTTTGGTCACTCTATTATCCTGTGTATATTGAAATATTTAATCGGTTTTAGTGACATTCACTTACACCCGTGGCTGTATTGTTATAGGTAGCCCTGATAATTACATTGCAATACTTATTAAAGTGCTAAGAAAGGGTATGACGTAATTTTTACAATCGGCTTTTTATTGGTTTTAGAGTGCAGTATTTTAAAAAATTGATGCGTAATGGAAGATAGTTAGAAATAAGTATTTTCAGTATATCAGATCCTTTTCGAACATACAACCATGCTCAGATGCACTAGACATCCCAGGTAAAAACCCTTATTCTCGGTATTATCCAAGTCTGACGGAAATTAACCGTAAAAATAGTTAATGGTATTTACAGAAATGCGTTTTTGAATACCCTAGTTAATCCCCTATTGAAAAGAATAGGTGGAAAGGGGAAATTGTGGATTTTAGAAATTTAGTGTCATTCTAGCAGTGTGTGTGAGCAACGTGCGTTTGTGAGTTTGTGGTAGAGATCAATTAGATTATCCTATTTTTTCACGTTGTGTCAGTTATTTGTTGAAGAAAAATGCCTAAAACACGCGAGTTGTCGGTAGGGGAACGCGCCCAAATAGTGCTACTGCATTCCCAGAAGTTATCAATAGGTGCAATTGCAAAAAAAAAAATGTTCGCGATGTGCAGTCCGTACAACCATTAGTCGCTATCAGGAGAGTGGGTCGTTTGTTAACAGACCAAAAAGTGGCAGAAAACCCTGTACCTCGATTAGAGAAGACAGAATTTTACAAACACTGGCTCTCAGTGATAGGAAAAAATCGTCAAAACAGCTCGCCAGTGAGCTGAAACAGCGTTATCGCGTAACAGTTTCTGCGCAAACAGTGAAAAGGCGTCTCCAGCGTGCTGATTTACGAGGCTGTAAAGCGCGACGTAAACCGCTTTTAACTGACGCTCATAAAAAGAAGCGGTATTTATGGGCCAAACAACATGAAAATTAGACAATCGAGAAATGGTCGAAGATTCTTTGGTCTGATGAAGCGAATATCGAGGTATGTAAGTACATCTTCATGACTAATATTCTTATCGTTGTATGCAATTCAGTCAACATGTAACATTAAACAAAATTAATCCTGTCTAAGTGCTAACTTTCTTCTTTTGCCTGACAGCTTTGGGGACTACCTGGGACGCTATACGTTCGACGTAGGCAAGGGGAAGCTTATGAACCACAATGTATCATTCCCACAGTAAAATTTGGAGGTGGTAGTATCATGGTTTGGGGTTGTATGTCTGCATACGGTGTTGGAGAAGTGTACCTGTGTGATGGACGGATGAATAGCCAACGCTATTTAGCCATGTTGGAGGAAGTATTAGAACCGTTGGTTCGAGGAAAACACAGTGGAGGTATTGGATTGGCCGCCACAAAGTCCCGATTTGTCGCCCATTGAAAATTTGTGTACATAAATGCCTGTCAAAAGCAGAATTATCAACAAAAATTCGCGAAATATGGGCTGCAATACCACCGGCAGAGTGTTACAATTTAGTAGCAAGTATGCCTCGACGAGTGCGAGCTGTCATTAAGGCCAAGGGCGGAGCGACAAAATATTGATAAATTGTACTTATATTACTAAATAACACTTTGTACATAATTTTCACAACAGTTTTATTTTCCTCACCCCTCTTTTGACTAAACTATATAAACTATATATGTATGTATGTACATAAATTCGTAAGGTGTCTAATACATTTGAGCATGGTTGTACATAAAATTGGTACAACGTGAATATTACGACATCTTCGTGACTCATTTGTGATTAAAACAATGCCAAAAGACTCAATATTTATTGTTACATTTGCAAGGCACAAGCTAAGTGAAAATAGCGAAATATAATGTGAGAGATGTGCGGTATAATTTGCGATAAAAAGTTACATAGAAACGATCGTATACAAATAAACGGAAAACTGGTAGAAAAAAGTCAACAAACAGGAGAGAAGATAGACTAATAAAAAGAATCGCTCTCTGGAAATATTGCTGTCGAGTTACAACAATACATAGTAGATATACTTACACGTACGGTAAGGCGATTGGTCTCACAATATGTATATGAACACCATAGGGTACCTATGGAGAATATTAGAAAACATCAACCCTCAACAAAGCAAGAATTAAAAATGCGAATAATGGGTGAATGGGAACAATTTCTCCAGCACTATGTTAGAAACTTGTAGCTACCATGCCCAAAAGAGTTGCAGCGCTAATAAAAGCGAAAGGTGGTGCAATTAATTTATTATCTGTTTAAAGAACGTTGTTTTAATAATACATATGCCGTATAGTTTGTTATAATTAGTGTGTTTTTACTACAATACCAAGTTAATTAACCTATAACATATAGCCACGACTATATGTTTAACGATCTACTAATACTTTAGTCAAGATTACTTACAGAGTTTAACGTTTTTTATTATTACACTCGCTTTTCATTTATTTCTCTTTTTTAATAATTTAGACTAATTTTTAAAACGTTTCTTAAAATTCAATTTCGTTAAATTATTGCATTTCACTACGTTTACTTGTGCTCTCGAATCTACTAGCCCAAAAAGGATTTATGGGATCATATACAAGCGTTCTAATTTGCATGTTTCTGTCCAACATAGAAAGTAAAATTTTTAGCAGTAGTAAAGGTAAGTAAGTCTAGTGGAAGATGTTTGAGGTTTGGAATCTCTTTTACTTTTGCAACATTATTCAAACCTCTAGAGCCCTTATTAAAAGAAAAAACGTAATAAGAAACTACTCTTCAGCTTCTTTATTTCATGAACTTTTGTCATGTAACCCACTCCCTTTCATAAATGTAGACGATCTACTGCAGCCCTTATCTGTTGTCCACTGAAACATCGCCTATTTAAGGGTTAAATAGACGTCAATCATCTGTTACTCCTTAAAAATGCATTTCAACTACCTTATAAATCTCACGACCATTTTTCCCTCAATAAATATTAAATATAACGTTTAAATTTAGATAGATTGCATTTATTTTACAGTGTCAAGTGATATTGTTTATTTTAGTGCGACGTTTTTGTAAATGCGTTTATGCTAAGGTAAAATATAATTCTGAATAAAATTGTTTATTTAAGCATTAAATATTTGATTAACTTTAGAAAATAAATAATAATATATTGTCGCACCTAGAGGTTTATTTTATAATGAAAGAACTCGGTTTTTAAATTTAATGGATAAAATATTTACAATATGTATCTTTCTAATTTGTGAAATAAGGCGTATAATTAGCCAAGAACTTACTTTAGTTGAGTGAGAACAAAAACGTCCTTACCTAAAAAAAAAAAAATTAAAAATGTGGTTTTATACATTTCAACAACAGATAATCAGCTTAGATGCAAAAGAACACATACACTATTGCTCATAATTATTTGGTCACTCGCATTTAACCCGCAAATTGTTACATTATCAAAATTGAAATACTAATATCTTTTTATTATTTACATATATGAAAAATATATATTTTTACATCTAAAATAAATTGTTGTATAATGTATTTATATAATTTTAGACTCGTCTATATGCCCTCCTTTATTTTTAATCACTGCAGCACACAATCGAGGCATTAATTTTCGTAATGTCTCAGGTTTTATTTTACACCATGTCTCTTTCAGGTTCTTCCACATATTAACAGCAGATGTGGGGTCGATTTTCTCACCTCTCGGTCAAGTTCTTCCTACAGTAACTCGATGGGATTTAAATCGGGATTCTGGGGAGGCCACTCCATAACTTTTATGGTTCCCTCGTTCTCCAATTTCTGCAAATATTCCCGGCATAATTTGGAAGTGTGTTTCGGGTCATTATCTTGTTGGAAGATAAAATTCTGATCCGGAATTTTAATTCCGGGGGGAATTACGTTTTCCTCTAATATGCGCTTATACTGTTCTTTTTTTAGTATACCTTCGATTTTTGCGAGATCGCCCATATTTTATCCAAAAAAATCAATCGCATATCATGACTGAACCTCCATCATGCTTAACAGTAGGGGCTATGCATTCTTCCTGGGCACGCTCACCCACAGACCTCACGAAAACACATCTACGTGACCCGAAAATCTCGAATTTGGATTCATCGGTCGACAATACTTTATTCCAGTGTTCTATGGTTCAATTTTGGTGATTGCAATTCGTCCATGAAGACCGGCTCCTTTTAATCGCCGTTTAACAGTTGAAACACTAATGGGTTTTCGACGAACAGCAATCGTTTCTGTTGTTATTTCTGGGGCTGTTTTTCGTCTATTTCTCTTGCTTGTTACTACCATTGCAAGATCTTCTGCTGAGGTTGTTGCCCTTGGTCTACCTTTTCGAGTTCTGCTCAACACACTTCTACATTCGCGGTGTTTTATGATGATATAACCCACGGTGGACTGATTTAATTTAAGTTCCGTGGCAATTTCGCGGTTGCTTTTGTCAGTTTTATGGTTTGCGATTATAAACGATCGTGTTTCTACACACAATACTCTCCGTTTAGGCATTTCTAACCGATTGAACTTCTTCGAAATACACGATGTTATCACTATGAGCACCTCACAAAAACTAACTGCAATTTTGCCAAAAGACCCAAGTATAAATACTTAATAGTTTACAATAACACCCTACCTTAAAATAAACAATCGAAAATTTCCAAGAATTGAGAGATCTAATGCCTTAAGTGCAATTATTCTACCTGGAGTTTTATTAGGGTATTATCATTCATTGTGAGTAATAGGGTAATTGCATAAGCTTTTATAGATTTGAAAGTTACTATGAAACTATTTCTGACTACAGAAATAAATTTTATAATTACAACTTTTCTATAGAAACTGTAATGAAATTAGGAAATACATATGAGCGGTAGTGTACATGTAGAAACGGGTAGTTATCTAACAAATTAAATAAGAAATCTTTACTTTATAGTTTACGCATTCATGTCCTCAAGAACTAATATTTGAAAGAACTACATGGTATTTTTCAAAAAATAAATAACTTATATAAAGATAAGACACTCTGAAACTTTCAATCGTTATAAAATATACGCGTTAGAACACACTCTAATATACATATGAAATTGAAAATAAAACCGAATAAATACGGTGTTACGTAATATATCGCCTATACAATCATTACGGTGTTTAATTTATTCAGTCACAGATATACATTAATGCCTAGATGTTAAGGAAAACGCGTGCATCTATTCTGTAAATAATTACATCAGCAGTTTGAAAATTCATCACGATACAAGTAGGCATCGGCGAAAATTATACATTTAATTTTGGCAACAGGCTCGGCGAAAATGTTTATTTTACAATGTATAAAAAAAAGTCGAAGAGGCGAAAGTTTTTTTGCCGGATAAATGGAATTAACGCCCTGTATCATTGACCTCAAACTTTTTTAGAATTTGATATGTCATTGTTTAGATTGTAAAAATATAAAACTAAATACGTAAATATAACCGACGACAGATAACTTGGATTCAGACAATATATGTAGGAAAACCACAGTCAATTAATGTATTGGCACTGATTAGGGTAATTTGGAACAGTATTCAGTTCGCGTCCGTTAAGCTCATATCTTATCAAATCAAATTCAATGTATCAAAACCATTATTTTAAAAAATATAGAAACAATCACAGTCAATTATTATATTGGCACTGATTGGGGTAATTTGGAACAGCATTCAGTTTGAGTCCATTAGTTCATTTTGAGCCGAATCATAAACAATTTTTGAAAGCCATTGCAGTACAACTTCATTAATTTGATTCTCCAGTAAACTGAATTATCCAGTAACTGGAACCGAAAATTATTTTCGGTATATACAGTTGCTACCACAAAAAGTTTTACGATCTACACTACCGATCATATTTATTTGCCCACCCCAATTTTATGTGTTTTCTGAAATACGGATTATCTTTAGAAAAATCTGTATTATAATTATTCAACAATATTATTAGTGGAAGTAATTCCATATGGATTTCTACGAAAATCTTAAATTGTTTATGATATATCGTAAAGGTGTCATAAATTGGAAAAATACCATAAATATTATATAGGCTAATCCCTACAGTATTAACAGTTTTACCTGCATTTTTCCGAAAGGTATTACCAATATCGTCTTATTGTACTAACTAATTACAATATCAGGATGTGTTATTCAAAAAGGAAAATAAATTTTATGTCAGTCACCGTTCATCTTTTGTTGTGAAAACAGTGAAATAGAGAGTTATTGTGAATATTTTAATGCAATGCCGAAGACGATGGAATTATCTGTTGAAGTGCGTGCTATGATAATTGCTTATCATCGTACGGGTAAAAGTAATCGCGAAATTGCAAAAGAATTACGATTAAATCGCAGTACCGTTGATTATAATGTTAAAAAATTTGAAGAAAGTGGTACATTTTCCAACAAAAGAAGATCTGGACGACGCAAAGCGACGACATCTGCAGATGACCGGCATCTAATACGGATAAGTAGACGCGATAGACGAAAAACAGCACCAGAAATTGCTGCTGAAATGAATAGAACGCGTGCTAAACCAATTAGTGTGTCCACGGTACAGAGAAGGTTAAGGCAAGCGGGTTTATACGGAAGAATTGCTCTGCGAAAACCACTACTACGAAAGCAAAACAAGATAAAACGACTAAATTGAGCTAAAGAACATAAGAATTGGACGATTGATCAGTGGAATAATGTGTTGTGGACAGACGAATCGAAGTTTTCGGTAGTAAAAGGCGAATATTCGTAAGAAGATCCGCAGGAGAAAGAGTACTGCCAGAATGTATTGCTAAGAAAAGAAGGCTACAAGGAAATTTTAGAAAATAACGCTGTTCCTTCAGGACTAAGGATTCTTGGCGAAAACTTTGTATTTCAACAGGACAACGATCCGAAACACACTTCTAGCTTGTGTGGCGATTACTTGCGTCAACTAGAAGAGCAAGGGCAAATCTCTATAATAGTATGGCCAGCTCAAAGTCCTGATCTGAACCCAATAGGGCTTCTTTGGGAAGACTAGGACCGGAAGGTTCGAGAACGTGCTATACCATCCACCACTGTACTGTGGGAACAACTTCAAGAAGCCTGGGCACAAATTACAGAAGATACACTGCAAAAATAAATTGAAAGGATGCCGCGGTTATGTGCCGCAATTATCAAAAATAAAGGTGGGCACATTGATGAGAGCAAAATTTAATAATAATTAATGATAAAGTTTTTATATAAGAAAAATGTAACTATTTTATGTTTATTTTACACTATTGTATTGGTACAATAAATAAATTTTCAGTACACATTTGATAATTTAATAATTTTGGCTAAAACTAAGGTTGGGCAAATAAATATGACCGGTAGTGTAAATCGCAAGTTCGGTCTATATTTTTTAGGTCGAGTGGTAACGATATCAAACTAGAAAGAAAGAGATATTGCATTGAAAAAAAACGAACAATGGTGTACGTAGTGTGTAATAGGAGTTTGTTTACATCTTCCACTTGAAAACGAAACATTTCAATTCTCTCTCTCGCATTTTATTCAAGACATAAATATGTTGAAATAATAAAGTGTCATTTATTCAAACTACTTTTTTTAACTTAGTAGTACTTGTTCTTGAAGTAGTCTTTTTCTGCAACATTTTTTTAAAATTTGTGTCGCGCTTGGTAGAATATATTCACTTCATCATCGCGTTCTCTTAGTTTTGTCATTCGTTTTTGCAGATGATTCACGAACCTCTCCACGTTAGCTGTTATTTTATTCATTTGTCCGTTCCAAACATGAATGGGCCGCCATTATTTGGTACCCCCCACACTATGTGTACTTACATCTAGAACTTGAGAGAGTCCAGAAGATATTTTTAAAATACTTTACTTTTAAAATTAATGGTGAATATCCTCCTCGTGGAATTAACTATGTAAGTTTGCTTCATGATTTTGATTTCTAATTGCTCTCACGTAAGTGTGGCCAGTCAGAAAATCAGTGATAAGCGTCGATCGATGAGATGGTGCATTATCATGTAACAAACACCAGCTACCATTTTCAAGATATTGAGGGCGCACATGCATTTTGAAAACACTACGTCTCATCGCCAGTTACAATAGAATACCTGAAGTTTTCGTCCATTTTTGAATCTTTAACCAAGTCTGTATAATGTTGAATTCAGTTAGCTTGTGTGGTACAAACCTTGCACAAATCTTTCTCAGTCCCAAATGCTGTGTCAAAATGCGATGAATTGAATCTTTGGAAATATTTAATTCTATTCCCACGTATCGCAATGAGGATATCGGCTCATTTCTGATAAATTCACGCACCAGTTCGATGTTACTTTTTGTGACCAAAGATTTTTTTGCATCAATATGTTCGTCGTCATTATGTCCATACGACCGTCTTTAAATCGTTTATACCATTTATACAGAATCCTACAGTTGTTTCATCAAATTAAATGTTTCACTAAACGATTTACCGAGTTGGAAACTGAAAGATTCAACGAAGGCAAAGACAAGGTCTGTCATCATGAAACATCAAGATCGATACCTGTCGCAGCTGAGACTTGCTATGCAAGAAACACTATTGGCCAAAGAAAATAAATTCAGATGATTAGCTTTGGTAAGACAACATGGATTGGCTGCTAGAAGAGTAGTAAATGCTGCTCTGGACTGATGAATCCAAATTCGAGATGTTCGGTTTAAAAAAAACGTTTGTCCGAAGATCAGAGGGAGAAGGAGTTCTCGTATCATGCATTGTATCCACCTCCAAGCAAAAAAGATGATTAGTAATGGTTTGGAGTTGTTTTATTAGTACATCTGTAGGAAGACCTTATTTAAATAAACGATATTTTCAGAAAAGAATGGTACAGAAAAATTTTTGAATCTTTAACCAAGTCTGTATAATGTTGAATTCAGTTAGCTTGTGTGGTACAAACCTTGCACAAATCTTTCTCAGTCCCAAATGCTGTGTCAAAATGCGATGAATTGAATCTTTGGAAATATTTAATTCTATTCCCACGTATCGCAATGAGGATATCGGCTCATTTCTGATAAATTCACGCACCAGTTCGATGTTACTTTTTGTGACCAAAGATTTTTTTGCATCAATATGTTCGTCGTCATTATGTCCATACGACCGTCTTTAAATCGTTTATACCATTTATACAGAATCCTACAGTTGTTTCATCAAATTAAATGTTTCACTAAACGATTTACCGAGTTTAAAACAGGACTTAATATTTGCTCTTTGTTCAAAATTCATTTTTCGACAAATGCCAAATATACGCAGTTACTTTATGCGCAATTTCTCTGCTTCTAATGATGCAAATGTCATGATATTTTGACATAATATTGGTGAAAGATCTATCTTACCGACGCATATTTTTAATAGATATGCGCCATTAAGAATTACTATTTTAAAAAAGTTAATACAGTCTACGACAGACTGTATTAGTGTAACTACTCTCTGTGGTTCGAGCAAGATTTAAAGATCATGGAGACACGGTATCAGGATTAAGAGTGTCCACAGATTGAACACTCCAGGAAAAGCTGTAAGCGAAAACTTTTACCTTATTATGTATGTTTGCCTTTTGCAGTTTTTCTTTGTATGCACTATGACTTTTGACTTTTGGGTTAAAGAAAGCTCATCCTTTAGCTTAAAAAGTTGACGTGATATACAAAAACTGGAGTCGTTTTTGGATTCAGATGCCGAAACTTAGTCAAAAACAAATGTTAAATCTAGGTCAATGAAATTTGTGTTTTCCAGCGTAACTATTCGTTTATTTTTTTTTCTTTCTGGGGTATGCCATACAGTATGTTCTTTTATATGTAAAAGCCACATCAAAAATTATATTTTATTACTGTCCTGTAAGTGGCAATTGCTATTGGACTAATAAAGAGTATTATTTCTTGAACCATACATGCATCAAGTCGATAGATATGTCTTACCTTAGCACAAGTTATCTGCGACAAACACTGACGAAGCCCCAACAACGATAACATCAATGGATTTATGGTCTTTTTTAAGATTATCCCTCGAGAAGCTTTCTGTATTAAAATAACGCCTTTTGGATATGTTATGAAAGAAAATAAATATAGCATTAAGAGACCGTTTAGGATTATAGTTTACATCCTTTCTAGTCGCTATCATTTTCCTTCAATTTTCCTTTCTCTCGCAAACCCTTTTCCACTGTCTGCATCCATCTATTTTGGGACGCCCTTGTCTTTGACTTAGCATCGATTTTAATAAAAATACTTTTCTTTTCAATGGGTTATCCTCCCTCCTGTGCACGTGACTCAATCTTCATCTTCAACCATTCATTGTGCTCTCATTGTCAATATTTCTAGTTTCTTTTCTCTGTGTGTTGTTCAAAACTTAAATGTCACATATACATCTCACTGTTGGTTTTAGAACCATCTTATATAATTGAATATTTACCTTTTTTTGTAATATAATTCGACCATAAAAAAGGTCTAAGACCACTACGTTATGAAAATAATCAACTTCTATTCAACAATACCTATTAGGAAGACATTGAAGATAATGAACCTGTTCTTATTTTGCATACTACAGTTCAGTCAAAATAAAATTCATACAAAATTGTTAAAACATAATTGAAGAAATAAAGAAAAAACTAACATTAAAAAAGAAAATTTGTAAGCGCATTTAACAAACCAAAATAAACGTTCAAGACTGTTACTTAAAGGTTAGTTTCTAGTGAAGACAGGACAATAAACAGGAAAAATTTTATTTTAAAAATCAAATTGCGAAAGTACTCCAAAATACAAAATTTAAGTGACCATGAAATAAAATAGACGTACTATTCGTAACTGAAGAAACATTATGAAAATTTTGTTTACAATTTTTACACAAAGTGCAACCTTAATAATGTTGATAACGAAGCGACGAAGTATTTTCCACTTGATGCTTTCTTACTTTAATAAAGGCACTATATTCACATGTTTCCACGGAAACATGTCATTACCAAAGGCCACGTTTATATACTTGATTTGAACGCAAATTATGTACATAAGTTTAAAGTTCTCAGTAGATATGTTTCTGACATAATTTTCGATAGAATTAAAGAAAGATTTGTGTGTATATTTTGGATACATCTATCACATTCGAAAGAATTTTTTTCTTTCAAACGATGAGGCTTTGATCTTTTGATATTCATAATGACTTCGTTTATTTTTGACTATGGAATGGTTTATCAACAACGTCACTGTTTATTAAGCAAATAATGTATTAGATAACTGTCGATGTTTACTGTTCTAAAAGAATAATGAATTACTTCCAACAGATGGTCATAGTTGATTTAAAAAATCGTTCTATTATTGAATAAATTATTCTACCTTTAAACTTTATTCATTGCTTGTACATACATGTTATGACAAGAGCTAGATGACCGTTTACATGCGACAGCGGCCAGCCGTCGTGTCGCCCGTACGTAAATCGTTTTCCAGTAAACGGCCGATAATCGATACGAGCAAATGCATGCTATCGAATCGGACACATGCATACTTACGTGGTAATTAGGAATGTAAAAATAACAATTACATTAAAGGTGAGAGGAGTCAAAAAAAAGGCGAATGATGATAAAGTAAAAGCATTTATCGGTAAATATACAGAGTTAAGACACGAAGACGCGAAAATAATTCATTCGTATTGATTGTCGGCGGTTAACCGACAGACGATATACGTACGGCTGGTCTCCTTTGCTACACAACTATCCAATTCTTGTTATAGCTCAAATTGTAACGAATCACTTTGACTTTGAAGTTGGATAATTATGCAAATTGCTCTACTTTTTCCAACACGTGCTTAAAAAGAGAAGTATTTTGACCCGATTTGAGAGTAAACCACTTTACTAAAGATGCGTGCACATTTTTCTTTATGGGTGAGGTATATTTCTTACAAAAGAACCTGCACCTGCGCCCTTAAATATTTATTTTTTAACTCAAATGGTCGATGAAGTCGTACTCAGGTCAAATTTGGACATTTGTGTGCTCCAACACATATGTTGATTAGTATCCAAAAGTTCACCTCTGTGATTAGTAGCAATGATTTACAATTTTGAGTGTTGTCCGAAATGGAACACATCACGATTTGTCATGGATTGAAGCTTGGGGCGATATCGGCCAATTGGAAAGCCGAAGAGTACAATAAAGTGTTTGGAGTGAGTCGAATCATAATTTCTAGATCTTGAAATTACTTTTTGGAAACTGAAAGATTCAACGAAGGCAAAGACAAGGTCTGTCATCATGAAACATCAAGATCGATACCTGTCGCAGCTGAGACTTGCTATGCAAAAAACACTATTGGCCAAAGAAAATAAATTCAGATGATTAGCTTTGGTAAGACAACATGGATTGGCTGCTAGAAGAGTAGTAAATGCTGCTCTGGACTGATGAATCCAAATTCGAGATGTTCGGTTTAAAAAAAACGTTTGTCCGAAGATCAGAGGGAGAAGGAGTTCTCGTATCATGCATTGCATCCACCTCCAAACAAAAAAGATGATTAGTAATGGTTTGGAGTTGTTTTATTAGTACATCTGTAGGAAGACCTTATTTAAATAAACGATATTTTCAGAAAAGAATGGTACAGAAAAATTTTGGAACAGAATACCGTTTCCTCTGGAATACGACTAATTGGAGAAAACCTTGTGTTCCAGAAAAACAACGATCCAACACACGTCCAAATTGTCTTGGGGATATTTTAGTGAAATTGCCTCAGAGGTCGGGCTTGAATCCTATGAGAAGAGATAAATAGACAAGTACGAAAATCTGTTCGTACGTCCACAAACATATTATGGATCCAACAACCGGAAATTCTGACGAAATTACGCCAGGAATATGCCAAATTGTGCCAGGCAGTAAAAAAGCTAAAGGTGCTTACATTAAGGAATCAAAAATTTAAATAAATTTAAAAGAATATTTGTTAAACTTGTTTGAAATAACTTTTAGAAGATTTTAAAACATTTTGTATGATATAATAAAATTTTAATTTTGCAGTAAGTACTGTACTTGTTTTTCTATTATTTACTGGGTGGGCAAATACTTATGGCCGGTATTCATTACCCAACTCTGCCTCGCTTTATAAAATGGATATGTAATTTCTCTGTGTCCACTATCTATTTAAAAACAACCTCTGTGTATTATTAAAATATTTATAGTATTACAGGTATACGTACATATATGAGAATTAAGATTTCTCAGAATCTAAAGATAACCTACTATCGAAAGATGAAAAATAAACAAAAATTAGAGCGTATTTAATTTCATTAAAACTTATGCACTGCGATATCCATTGTAGAGTAATAATCACAGCCTGTAGAATAAACATTCACATGCTTCATTGTCTAGACAAATTAAATAAGAGATATCGACGTTGAAGACGTTTATATTAGCGACTAAACACTGATAATAAACTGATTTTATTCATATGCCTCTTACAAGTAAATGCCTGCGATAGTAGGAAAAATATGGTGGTAGCACTATAACTTTCTTTGTCCAATAAATAGATGAAACATTTACAACAATGAAAGACAGTTTTAGGATAACATTTTTTTGCGAGGTTACCAATGTAAAGGCTGTTTCAAATTGCGCGTTTTTTTTAAGAATAAATAAAATATAGATGGTGCACTGAATTTGTCTGGGTATGTGGGCATTTGAAAAGTGTGATGTATGACATTTACAAAATGGCTTCGTACACGGCACAACAACACGTTCAAATTATTGAATTATTTTACGAAAATTAGCGTTCTGTGAAAAAAGTTTTTAGAAAATTACGTCACTTTTATGGTTTACATAATCGTCCATCTGAAAGCACTATTGGTCGAATTATTAAAAAATTTCGAGACCGGTTCCCTGGAAGATTAAAAAAAGTGAAATATACAGTCGTCGTGGTCGTTCACAAGAAAATATTGGTTTGGTTCGTGAAAGTGTTGCTGAAGATCCTGAAATGTCAATTAGACGACGTTCACAACAACTTTGACTTAGTGGGTCAACAACATGGCGTATTTTACACAAGGATTTAACTCTGAAGACAGATACGGTTCAAATAATACAGGAACTGAAGCCATTAGATCATTTAAAATGTCGTTCATTTGTCAATTTCATCAATCAACAACCAGCTGATTTTTCTCAAAAATTAATGTTTTCCGATGAGGCACATTTTGAACTTGGTGGCTATGTTAATAAACAAAATTGCCGTATCTGGGGTGAGGAAAATCGACGAATTATTCATGAGAAACCTATGTATCCTAAACGAGTTACTGTTTGGTGTGCATTATGGTTAGGTGATGTAATTGGACCTCGCTTCTTTGAAAATGCTGCTGGTGAAGCTGTAACTGTGAATGGTGACCGATATCGTCGGATGATAACCGAATTTTTGTCGCCTGAATTAATGAATATTGATCTAGAGGATATGTGGTTTCAACAGAATGGCACTACACCTCACTTTGCACACGAATCAATTGATTTATTGAGAGAAAAATTTCCTGGACGTGTAATCTTAAGAAACGGTGATGTTAATTGGCCACCAAGATCATGTGATTTGACACCGTTAGACTATTTTCTTTGGGGTTATGTGAAAAGTCAGGTTTATAAAAACAATCCAATCGATTCCTGCTTTGAAAGATGAAGAAATTATTCGTGTCATTGGTGGGATAGAGCCTCAATTATGTCAAAATGTCATTGAAAATTTAACAAAAGAGTTGGCGTCTATGGAGCTGCAAGAGGCCATTAGGCAGATATTATTTTTCGCATATAAATGTCATAAGTGATATTTCAATTATCAATAAAAAGTTTCTGAAAGTGAATGCAAATTATGTGTTTTATTTATTCTTTAGAAAAACTGCGAAATTTGAAACACATTTAATTTGCATTTTACGTTTTTGTACGTATTCAAATATAGTTGTAAAAAAAACAATTTTTAAATGCAATATTTATTTTGGAGATTAAATAGATATAAAAAAAATGTGTCAAATTTAGTATTTCTTTCAAATTATCTTAAATGTTTCTGAATACATTCTTTCTTACATTTATATTTCCAACAGCACTTTTCTGAGTTATAAACTAGAAATTTTACTGGTAATTTATTTGTGAATAGACAAGTCTTTGGTAATTGAATTAGTCTATGTTATATTCTGTTACATTATGAATACATCTTTCTATTACTTGGCAATTTTAAATTGCTGGTAATAAATTTAATTACCATAAGGATCATAGATAATCCTATGATGAAGAGAAAGATTACAACGACACGTTTCCCATACATTTGCAATTTTATTACCTCGGACCCTTTAAAAGGTTCTTACCTGTGTCCTTGTACAGTAAATTATTTGTGTTTCAAAGGATCATTTCGACAAAACGGATAAGCTGAAAGACATATTCAAATGTTCGTAAATTAAAATGGACCTTATTTAAAGTTTAGCCTATCTAACTTATGTCCGATTATTCAATACTTCTGGACCGCCTGAAATTTTAGAAATCAAGTGAATTGATTTTTGTGAAGGCTTAAATCGTTTGAGCTCAATCTATTAGCATTATATTTACATTTTTCCCAAATACCTTGTCTATATTATATGCATTTTTAATACATACATCTGGAGTACCGCAGGAATCGAACCTGGCACCCATAATTTTTATAATTATGTTAACGATATTATTACAGTTATTGCTTGCCCAAAATTTAATTTTATTAATGGTTTACAAATATTTTACGATTACTTAATGCTTTAAGTATTTACCGAATAGCAATAATCTTTTGAAAGGAGGTAGTTAATCTAAGGAAATTAACGTTAAATTATAAGTTAAGGACTTTGCGGAGAAGATTGTAAATTATAAAAAGAAATCGGAGCTTCTGCAAGAAAAGTAGATAGTAAAGTTTATTAATCTTGGCTTCCAGCTTGAAGCAGCGTCTTCGACAAATACTGACGTTTCGTCACCATTTGTATGGGACATCGTCAGGGCTTAACGGTCGCGCTGTGACTATTGTAATTCTGTGGTGGATGGGTTTATACAGGGATATTGGTTACGGGTCAATGGAGCGTTACGGTTACGGTTGAGAGGTTTAGAAAACAGGATTTGCCAGGCATTGCGTAAAGGATATTCATCATCACGGTTTAGGTTTTTGGGGTGTTTAGAAATCTTTAAAGGTTAACGAATTTAACCACTCCCTTTTAGTAGAATCGAACTGAATATGGTGTCTGGTTTCAAGCCTATGTTCAACAAGTGTAGAACCAGCTATTCGTGGCAGCCTTATACAACGCTCATGCTCTGAAATACGAGTGCCGACAGGCCGCTTTGTTTCACCAATATATACACTGCCGCACGAGCAAGGAATTTTGTACACACTAGGTGGTTCTAGAGAAACACGGTCTTTTACTGAAAACGAATCTCAAAGTTTGTTATTTAAAGTAGGTTTTGATATTGTTTTTTTAAGAAGTATCCTACTGATGAGGTCAGTGATGCCTTGTATATAGGGTAAATGGGTTGTAGAGAGGGAAGATGATGTATGCCGAGAAAGTCTACGAGCCAAAGTAGGCTTTATTATTTGTACCTGTGAGTCTTTTAAAAACATGAAAGTGCTGAAAATTCTATATCAGGACTAGACATAGGTGCAAATAATAAAGCCTACTCTAGCTCGTAGACTTATTCAGCATATCATCCTCCCTCTCTAAAACCCATTTACCTTATAGCAAGCATCACTGATGGTATTTGCACAAGTCGAGCCTTTTAACAACATAAAAGTGCTAAAAATTATTATCCGTTTCATAATCGAAAAGGTAATAAACTCCTTACCACATTAATATTTTTATTCTGGATACGATTTCGACAACTAAGTTGTCATCAGCAGCAATAAAGCACAGTATCGTACGCGTTCCGTGTTTCGTGATTTATTAGGCGATATTGTACTTAATTGCTGATGATGGTAACAACTTAGTTGTCGAAATACACATTCAGAATACAAACATTAACGGGCTTTTACATTTTCATTATTCACTTAACTCTAGTTACACAGTCTCCAACAAAAATTATTATCAGATTCATAGACTTAAATTGTCATATTCCAACAGGAATTTATAAATTCTATTCGACGCAATAATTTAATAACCTTAAACCTTTAATGTACAAACAAAAGAACGTCACTATTTCTAAAGAGTCTAAAGTCAAATATTTAAAATATCAGGAAACAGAAGCTAAGAAAGTAATGGTGAAGATTGTATTGCCTAGTCAAAGTTAAAGGTGAAATAGCTAAATACAGAAATGACTGGGACGTTTAACTAGAAGGCTTACTTACTTATTTAATATTAGCTCTTAGCAATTGTACATGAAACTATTACATTATTGTTGAGAATCAATACTTTAGTTTCCACGTTAATGAACATTCTCTCCCTTCAATTTCCATCGTGTAATTATATTAAATTATAAAAATTTAGGCAATTTGGTCGTGCCCCTCTTATATCTCTCCTGAAATTTACAATTTGTAACCGTTAATTCATTTACATTATTGTAATACAAGTTCTTGCGCACGTTGTGTTACACTAGTGGGTCATAAAGCGAACCGTAGGTGTCAGAAATTGTAATATTTCGACACCCAAGTCGGGACTTTCCATTTTGATTGCAAACAATGGCCTGTCGCATTCGATTAGTGATTCAAAAATGTCCAGTAGGAAGAGAAATGAAATTAAAGTGCCCACGCTTCTTTGCTTGTCCGCCTATGTTTAACTACCACTTGTTTTCTACGATAGCGTGTCAAGTTGTACTGAAACGAAAGTGCATCAGACGTTTATTACAAAAAAAAATATTAGGCACAGTTTCTAAAATAATAAATAAACGTTACGCAAAAGAGAAAAGTATAAATATGGAAATCTTTATTTTTTATGCGTAATATGTCAACAAACAAATGTAAATCTTTTTTTTTAATATAAATTAAACTTCGTCAAAATTAAATAAACAGAATATGGGGGGCGACTTTGTTACATAAAAATATAATCACCCCGTCCCAGAAAAATATTTTTTGTTTAAAACAAATTGATTCAGTCATTTTTCATTTTATTCAAATAAATAAAGAAAAATATAAAACATATCCACGTACTGCTAGTTGTATTATTATTCTTTTAGTTTGCTAGATCTAAAACAGCAAAATAAAAACAGACACATTTATGGCGAAACAATTTTTATATCTTAAACCTAGACGAAAAAGTAAAAAAGTGGTTTAAAAAATTGTTTGTGGAAGCTTGACAAACGATTTTTTTAACTCTTTTTACTGTTCTGTCTTTATTACAAAAAATACAAATGTATGTCTCATATCTCATATCTATATCGTCTAGTTTTTATTCAGTAATAATTTTCTACATAAATTTTATCCTTTTGTGTTTGGTTTTTCGACCATTAGGGTAATAAAATTCTAGTTCATATTAACATAGGGGATTTTTTCCTTTTTCCATGTTATTTTTTCAACTCTTTTTCTTTTTTTAGTTTAATCTGCAATACATATCGATTTTATATGTATTTACTCCACAATTTTCTTAGTTTTAAAATGTTTGTGTTTTTGTAAATTTACGATTGTCAACAAGAAAAAGAAAAGTGTGTGAATACACTTTAAATAATATATTTTCATTATTTCTTGTTATGAACATTAGTCAGTAATTGAAAGAGTGTTAGATAAACGTCTTTTTTTATGGTTGTCTATCAACATATTTAATGATTGGTTGTTTATTTAATAAATCTTTTAATTCCTTCTCTAATATATTATGTATTTATAATTTTTATATTCAACTTATTCATTCGTTTTCACAATATGCATCAATTGCTGCAATCTCCAATTCAAGTCTTTTAACATTCTATTTGCAGTATAAAATAGAATTGAAACAATAGATAATTTATTAAATTCAATGCAATCAGCTTTAATTTTATTTTGTATAATTTTGAATTGGTTTCTATCTACTATTACATTGACTTGACATTATTTATATTAGATAGATTTTACCAACTTACTGAAATTTTCTTCAAAAGTCTGATTAACTTCAGTCTTTTCATCATCTTTTAATATTTTTGTTATTCTTTTGCATTTTTTTTTTGGTAAAAAATTAAAAGTACTATTTTTAAATCATCATATGGATGTGGATTATTAGATAATTCTCTAGATCTTTAACATATAAAATCTAAAATTTCTTATAAATTTAACAAATAATTTCTAGAACAAAATTGGTAGTAATACGTAGGATGTCATTTATGTCTTGCATAGTGGGACATAGAGGGCGCCACTAATCAAATGTCAGTACTAAAAATTAACCTCCATCTTTAGTTAACCTAAATCCAAAGTTTCGGTGCGATACGCTACAAAGAACTGTCAAAGTTGCCAAAAGTAAGTTGAAAAATGGAATTAAACCGAGTACATTTCGAAGCTCAACAAGAATGCCTCGCCGAGTTGGTTTCTGTGTTCGGTAATGAAGCACCACATCAGTCAACAATTTCTCGTTGGTATAAAGAATTCACGATCCAAGAGCAGGTTCACAAAAAACGGCAGTCACTCAGGAAAACGTCGATGCTGACGCAAGATCATCAACGAAGATTGATATGTAACATATCGCCGGATTGAAGCTTTATTAGAGATTACGAAGACCTCAATTCAAAAAATTTTGGATAAAGAATTGCGTGTAGAAAAATTAGTTTCCCGTTGGATCTCGCATCTGATGACCAAAGAAGAGAACGCAGCTAAATTGAATTGATGTCAAAAAAAACTCTGAATGGCTACAACACCGGAAACTCCAAAAACGTGTACAACATTGTCAGTGGTGATAAATCTTAGATATTCATACGAGCCAGAAAATAAATGCCAGTCATCTGTTTGGGCGTTTCAAGGTGAAGAAAAGCCGACAAAAGTCATCCGTTCTCGAAGTGTTTCCAAAAAAATGATCGCGACATTTGTCTCGAAAGCAGGTCATGTAGCAGCAATTCTTTTAAAATATCAAACTATTACTGCCGGTTGGTGTACAACCATTTGTTTGCCACAAGTTATTGCTGAGCTTCGAAGAACCAACCCCGCACGACGAATCATCCTCCACCAAGACAATGTAAGTTCGCACACAGCACGCAAGACAATTGAATTTTTAACGCACCAAAAAGGCGAATTGTTGAACCATCCTCCGTACATTTCAAACCTAAGTCTCAGCGATTTCTTTACCTTTCCGAAAATTAAGAACGGACTGCGTGGTTAAAGTTTCTATTCGTCAGAAGGAGCAGTCGATGCATTCAAAAACGCAATTTTGACTGTCTCAACAAACGAGTGGAACAACTGCTTCCAGAGTTGGTTTGAGCGCATGCAAAAGTACATTAATCTTCGTGGAGAATACTTCAAAAAACAATGAAGCCTTTAAAAGCTATCTTCTGTTTTTCTCTTGTTTTATATGCAAAACTTGACGACAATCTACGTAGTAATATAAAAATAATATGTTTCACGAGTTACCCTACCTTCCTATTTGAATTTATTGAATCACGATGAATATAATAATATATATTTTGTAAAATAAAAAAAAAGTTATCAATCACAATAGAGCTTCGAACAGGTAGCTGTACATTAGGTTGAGATAATAATAGAATAGAGTTCAACACAAATTCATTATTTCATTTTGTTTAATTTTGGGTTCCAGTTGCCCTGTCCTAGGTTAAATGAAATTTGACAAAATCTTTGGGCAACGACCAAAGAAACAACATGTATATTTACAATTTAATAAAAACAAAAGCTTGTAATATTTAGGATAATTCTTACATTTACAAGTCACATCATTTTGTAGATTAAAAAAAATTTACGAATCTCAGCATGAACACCAAAAATTGTTCAACTTCAACTGGTGTACAATCCAGTCTTGGAATATTTACGTCCATACGTTTTGGTCGACTTATTTTAGAAGTGGTTATTTTTGACGCATACCTCGTCTGTTCACATCCATTCTAATTATATCCTCGCCGTAGAATTTTCTTTCCACGGCGCGTTATATCATTTTAAAGCGAGGTGACTGGTGATGAAGGAATCACACTTTTATTTTTGGTACAAAAATGACTTTGTAAGTTTCTGGCACGATCATAATAATAATGTATATATTTTTTATATTTCGCAATACAATTTAGTCAGGAGGAAAAGAAGAAGTATAACGGTGAAAAAGAGATAATGAAAATCCAAAGATTTTCATCTGCTTACAAGATTTTTGACATGAGTTCTTGGTTTTTTATTTTACCTCCGATTACACAAGTTTAAATAATTTACAGTGAAGGTAAATTTTGATGGAGATCGTGGTTAATTGAAAATTAACCAAAACAAAAAAAGGTAAGACCTTACTACATCGATGCTGATATTCTCTACACGTATTTCGACAACTAAGTTGTCATCATCAGCAGGTAATTACTCTCACAAAACAATTTCACACAATCTTCTCTGCTAAAAATCACACACTTAGCAGCGTTGTCTGGTTTAAGAGATAGTTTGATTTAAGGTGTTTTATTTACCTTTTTTTGATTAATTTACGGTGACTTAGACAATATATAAAAACTAGCAATACAGCGCCTTCCAAGATTTTTTAGTATTAGGAGGTTTTTTATTAAATACAGAATCATTTAATGCGGTATTTAGTTTTCTTGTAGAAACTTGTGAACAGCTTCTCGAGTTCTTGTATTTTGAATAAATAATTAGATAAACAATAACGATAGTGCTAGAAAAGTGTATCTATACTATTTGAACAACGAATACATATTATACACATTACATGTATATTATACACATTACATGTCTAAGAAAATAGAATAAATTAATCAAATAATTTATTCTTTAATGCAAAGAAAGCACATAAACAGGTGGTCACACCAATCTTGAAGATGACTAATCATGTCAAAAAAGTGTACACTTGAACCATTATTATTTTTGTTAATCAATTTTTAATTTTAAAAAGTATTGCCTATGTCATTTAATTCCTTCTTAATAGTATTTGCAGACCCTAACACCTAATGCTAATTATAACAGACATTGGCAGGCAATGGGTTATTATTACCACCGAGCTCGTGGTACTACATATGATCATTGGCTGTCGATATTCACCTTAATCGAGGAGAAAAGCTACGGAAACCTTATCAGACAGCGATCACAGATGCGAACCCTGAATAAACCAGTAACTTACTACTAGGCCATCGGTCTATAATAATATGTATATATATTATAATAGATGGTAAAATAAAGCTTATTATTATTATTATTATTATTATTATTATTATTACAAATATCTTTTAGTTTTTATATCACATACTAATACTGCTTTTAGTAGCTTTAACCGAAGTGTTGAAGTTGTAAAGAGTTATTGGAGTCACTGTGCATAAAAAATGCCGTGTATCGAGTTAATGCATCAGTTCGTAGCGTTTTGGCTTCTGGAATGAGAGCGCTTCAAAAAAAAATTTTTTAGAGGCTTATGTCAAAATTATTTCAACGTAATATTATTGTTTAAATGAATGGTTTTGAAGTGTTACACAGATTATTTCTTTTATTAACAAAAGAAAAAAGAATGTTAACTAGAAAAAGACGAGTTCTTCTAACATATTCTTTCATTCGAGCTCAACTAGAGAGTTAATGAATCGCATGCCGCCAGAACCATTTGTGTCATTTACGGAGAAAACATAATTAGAGAGAGTATAGCACGGAAATTGTTTTCTCGATTTAAAGGGACACATTTTGACATAAACGATTTTCAACGACCAGGAAAATCGTCTGGGCGCTTTAGTTCATAATAATTCACGCCAATCAACTTTCAATTGTTCATTATAATGGATTCTAACAAATCGAACACAACTAAAAAATTAATAACTTTAGATTTCAATAAAAATGTTACGAGCATATACATATGTCGACTTGATAAATTGTGAAATAATTATTGATTCTGAACTAATTAAAATTGTGTTAGATTGAAAATTCCATTCCAAAAAAATATTTACAATAACGATTCCTAACTAACGTGTGATAAACGAATTAAAAGCTTTAAAAAAAATTTAAACAGGATCTACGTAAAACGCCCAATTTTTACTCCATTGTTTAAAATTACAAATCACGATTATGGTCCGTTGATTACTTAGGTTATTCGACAGTTAACAATTATTTGCAGCAGGAAATAAGCTCATTTATATTAATACGATTATGTGTAGATAGTTCAATTGATGCCCGCAACCAATTTTAAGACATGTGTGATCCGCGCGTCATTACTGACATACATTTAACCATCGCGCATCTGTATGCCTATGTCCATGAAATAAATTTGTTTAGAAGAAAAAAAAAACAAAAAACTATACATGAATTGTGTATTTAAAAATAAAGGACAAGGCTATAACAGTTCCGCCTTTATTAGTATCCAACGTGATATGATTATTTAATAGCAAACACCGAAAAGAGTTCGTTTCAAGATATTTTAATTTGACTAAGTAGCCAGGTAAGTACTTTTATAGCACCCCCGGCGATGAGGGCTTAATGAAACATAAACGTATCTAAGATATGAGTTATTCCTCACTTTAATAGCCAGAGTGGTATTAATATAAATTATGTCTAAGTAAGCCAACTTGATTTGCTTATTTATGTATATTAGTTCTGAGAATTAAATTTGATAATCATTACTTAACGTAGAATAATTAAAATAGCTTAACACTTCCTACATTTAAGTTGATATACATTTTCGTTAATAGCAAAATATAAAATGTAAAATGAGGAAACGCATATTTTATTATAGGGAAATGTGGAGATCTTAGTACAAAGACAGGGAAGATTAGTAATACAAAATAAATAACGATGTGACTCGCTAACGGACAATATAAATAGTAGTGCTAAAAAGATTAATCTGGTAATTCAAGCTAAACAAATACTGTTAAATGTGTATAACAATTTACGAGAATAAAATCCAGAAGTTCCAGAAAAGGCCTTATAGAAAGAATGTCGAAGGTAACTGGCATCTGTTACAGCAAAAAAAAATACCGAAATAAAAGTCTCTAGAACAACATGACGAACATTTGGGACAATAGACAAGTAACGTGTTATAATGGAGTCACCGAGGATACAAAAATTACATCAAGAATATTTAATCAATATGAAAAAATTCCGAGAAGAAAGGCGGTTTATTTGTTACGTAGACGAAGCCTACGATACCATAAAAAAAGGTTGGATCAATGATTCACAGGCATGTATATTAGATGTACCCCCTTTCCAAATGAAGAATTATTATTTTACAGGCTGATTTTGAAAGCGGTTGGGTCGGCGAAGTGTTTCCTTCGGCATAAAACATAAATAATTGTAGTCTTGACTGTCACAAGGATATGACAGCACCATTATTTGAAGAGTGGTTTCGGGAAAATTTCCTACCAATATTACCCGAGGAAAATGCAATTGTCATGGACAATGCTTCATACTATTCACGACAGGCGAAAAAGCTACCAAATTCGAATAGTAAAGAGGCTGGAATATCAGTGTTTTTACAAAAATAATTATATTTATTATGGGAGATAGCAACACAGAAAGTCAATTATTAAGTCTTTAAAACAAAAATCTTCGAAAAAAAATACGATGTGGATAGTATGGCACCGGCCATAGAACACACTGTTTTACGTTTGCCGCCATATTAGTGTATATTTAATTCGATAGAGTTAATTTGGTGTCACTTGAAAGAATATGTTCGCTGCACAAACGATCGTCCCAAATTTGGCGAAGTCGCTTTAAATCGTATAAGAAAAATGATTGCCAATATAACGCCAAAAAAATTGAATCATTAAATTGAGCATACAATTGAAATAGAAAATGTCAATTTCTATCAGGAATTTATAATTAATTTAAATAAAAATGATAGTGACAGCACTAACCTTGAGGATGTCCAGAGTATGTGAAAAAGTATTTTCCTAAATATCATATTTTTCTTATGTTATTACAAATAATTTATGCCAGGTACTTCATTAATATTGGATTATCGTTAACATTACCTATTATTATGTATAATTGCCGTTTGGGGTAATTATAGGAAAAGTCTTAATTCGAATTGTATCAATAATAATGAATATAGATTTGACTATTATATGTTGTAAAACATAAAAGAATTTATTTACAAAATAAGATTAAAAATAGTAAGTGTTTATTCACAGTTTGCTTGTATTAACAACAGCACATTATACGTGTAAGAATAATATATAAAACCTCGTTTATATGTATGCGTATACGCATCTATAATGGATTCATTTTATATTTCTCCGTTTATGTATTTCAACATATCAAGAACTCACGTAATGTAAATTTGTTTTTAATTAATATATGTACATATACACTACCGCTCATATTTATTTGCGCACCCCAATTTTATGTGTTTCCTGAAATACGGATTATCTTTCGAAAAATCTGTATTATAATTATTCAATAATATTATTAGTGGAAGTAATTCCATATGAATTTCTACGAAAATCTTAAATTATTTATGATATATCGTAAAGGTGTCATAAATTGGAAAAATACAATAAATATTATATAGGCCAATCCCTACAGTATTAACAGTTTTACCTGCATCTCCGAAAGGTATTACCAATATTGTGTTATTGTATTAACTAATTACAATATTAGGATGTGTTATTCAAAAAGGAAAATAAATTTTATGTCAGTCATCGTTCATCTTTTGTTGCGAAAACAGTGAAATAGAGAGTTATTGTGAATATTTTAATGCAATGCCGAAGACGAAGGAATTATCTGTTGAAGTGCGTGTTATGATAAATGCTTATCATCGTACGGGTAAAAGTAATCGCAAAATTGCAAAAGAATTACGATTAAATCGCAAAACCGTTGATTATAACGTTAAAAAATTTGAAGAGGTACATTTTCCAACAAAAGAAGATCTGGACGACGCAAAGCGACGACATCTGCAGATGACCGGCATCTAATACGGATAAGTAGACGCGATAGACGAAAAACAGCACCAGAAATTGCTGCTGAAATGAACAGAGCGCGTGCTAAACCAATTAGTGTGTCCACGGTACAGAGAAGGTTAAGGCAAGCGGGTTTATACGGAAGAATTGCTCTGTGAAAACCACTACTACGAAAGCAAAACAAGATAAAATGACTAAATTGGGCTAAAGAACATAAGAATTGGACGATTGATCAGTGGAATAATGTGTTGTGGACAGAAGAATCGAAGTTTGAACTTTTCGGTAGTAATGACGAATATTCGTAAGAAGATCCGCAGGAGAAAGAGTACTGCCAGAATGTATTGCGCCTACCGTAAAACATGGAGGAGGTTCAGTAATAATTTGGGGGTGTTTTGGTGGAAGATCTGTAGGCGATCTCGTCAAAATTGAGAGAATCCTAAGAAAAGAAGGCTACAAGGAAATTTTAGAAAATAACGCTGTTCCTTCAGGACTAAGGATTCTTGGCGAAAACTTTGTATTTCAACAGGACAACGATCCGAAACACACTTCTAGATTGTGTGGCGATTACTTGCGTCAACTAGAAGAGCAAGTGCAAATCTCTATAATGGTATGGCCAGCTCGAAGTCCTGATCTGAACCCAATAGAGCTTCTTTGGGAAGAATTGAACCGGAAGGTTCGAGAACGTGCTCTATCATCCACCACTGTACTGTGGGAACAACTTCAAGAAGCCTTGGACACAAATTACAGAAGATACACTGCAAAAATTAATTGAAAGGATGCCGCGATTATATGTCGCAATTATCAAAAATAAAGGTGGGCACATTGATGAGAGCAAAATTTAATAATAATTAATGATAAAGTTTTTATATAAGCAAAATGTAACTATTTTATGTTTATTTAACACTATTGTATTGGTACAATAAATAAATTTTCAGTACACATTTGATAGTTTAATAATTTTGGCTAAAACTAAGGGTGGGCAAATAAAAATGACCGGTAGTGTATATGCACGAATACTACAAAATACACCCCTACGCATCTACGGCTTAGGGTACCTGAACCTCATTTACATTCGTTAGCTTATCGCACTTTTACATCAGGAGGTGCCATAAAGCTACACGCTTTCTATTTAATCAAATTAAAATATCTTGAAACGAACTATATCCTTGAATATCGTAGAAATGAAGCTACTATATTTTGAAGATAAGGAGAAGAACTAAAATAAATGGAATTAAAAATGAGAATTAAATCAGTAAGTAATCGTTAATGAATAAAATAAATAAAAAGCCGACTGAGTTGGAGCGAGCAGATAAGATTAAATCAACCACGTCCGGTTTGATAAATAATTAAAGCTAAAAAGAACCAGTAAAAGAAGGGTTAACATGGGTTAATTAAACAGGACAGAAGAAAGTGGACAAAATAATGGCACGAAAGACACTGAGCGTTTATGGACACACAGTTTGACATCAGTCAAAACCTGTTGGACGAGTGATGGAAACTGCAAAAGAGGAGACTGAAAAAGCGTGATTTGCTTAAAGAAGAGATACTGAAAGAAGAAATGACAAAGACTCGAGATCGAAAAACATGGAAGGTATGGAGAAATGGGTAAGTTTTATATTCCGCCGATTGGAGCATAAGAATTATTGTGATGAAGAAAAATGAAATGAAAATTATCAAACAATGTTTAATTAAGTACACATTCTCTTAACTAAATATGCAGCAAGAATTCAAAGTGTTATTTCTTGGATTATTTTAAGATTTTTTTGTGCACGTATGATTTGCGTAAAGGCGTTTTATTTGGAAGTTATGAGAGCGATAAATGTTTGGATATTAGAAATGTAATGTGGTTTAATATGTGATGGTACATATTTTACTGTAGTTACTGGTAAATTTTTAAACGTAATATGTGAGGATCGCTAGGTTGGTCGAAGTAATTCTCACTGTTAATTTGTTTGATGGTTCAGGGGATTGGATTTTTTTCTATGGCGCCTTTGTAGACATAAGTGTACACTACTCCAGTGGAAAATGAAGATTTAAGAAATCGGATAATTAATGGGTATAATGCAATAAAAAACAATTCTAGTGTTTTTGAAAGAGTTTCGTTGTTAATGAAGAGAAGATTGCTTTGCTATCCTGCATCCTAGCTGGTGATAGTATTAGCATTAAGTGGGTATTAAGAATCTTTATATGTAATAGTACGAAATAATATATCGCTTTCTTTGCGAAAACCTTTATTGTCCAGTCTTAATAAAGGGTCTTTCCGAAAATCATCCGAGGATAAAAAAAACCTCAAAGTAATACAAGGAACTCTTTTGCCACATGCTAGTAAATACCCTATATAAATTTACAAGACACAATCAAAAAAAGTGAGGCTTCAGAGTTTTAATGATTTACAATAGACTGCACATTTGGTTTTCAAATCATGTTGCTAAAAAAAATACGTAAAGAAATATGAAGATATTTAACACTAATAGACTTAGATAGACTTAATTGAGATTTTATCCAAAATTCGAAGAAAATTGTGGCAGATATAACCCCAACTACAAGGCTTTTTTTATTTATGACTGATATCCATGAAATGTACAATAACTCACTGATACGCTTTAAAATACAACTACACCGATTTTTAAGTACAAAAAGAATAGATTAATTATAATATGAACTTACGGGTCAAAAAGAGAATCAAAAAAATTTTAAATACATGTTAAGGTTTACAGGAAGAACATAAAATGTCCTAACTATTAGAACAAGGCATAGACATTTAAATATTGACAATGAAGAAAGATTAATCGTCTACAAAGAAAGCAATGGCATATATTTGTTAGAAATAACTTTAAAAGATTATGGGGAAGAGGGTTCTATTCAATACCAAAAATTGTAATAGATGATCTCCAAGCAAAATTGAAAGAGATGCCAGATACAAAGCATTTCATACGACCGTGTTGTATTGCGTCTTACATAAACATTTTGAAGTTAGAAAACTTAAGTATTAGATGGGTGCTGCGCCTGTTTACAATACCAAAGTTGAGTGAAAGTGAGCATTTCACAGCTATATCTAGACATGTTCAAAGGAAATGAAGACCATTTTTTTTAAGTTTTACATCTGCTGATGAAAGACAGATACATCATCACACTCCAGAAACTAAAGAGCAGTCAAAGCAGTGGACAAAACATGGTGAGTCAACTTCGAAGAAGGCCAAGATGATTTCGTTTGCTTGGACAGTGATGGCATTTGTGCTCCCCAAGGTATAATTTTTATTGATACTCACAACACGGAAAGATATATTGAACAAAAAAATCCAAGTTAGAAGACGCCATTTGGTAATGAAAAATATTTTATACCATCAGAACAATGCTCCCGCAATTGCGATGGAAAAAACTGCACGAAATAGGATTCCAGTTAATTGAACATGCAACATATTCACCAGACTTGGGTTTCCTTTGGATTTCTTCCTGTTCTCAAGCTTGAACAAATGATTGGCCGGAAAAAAGTTCTTATCGAATACACAAATTATCTAAGTTGCAAATGGTTATTGTAAAGGTTTAGATAGTTCTCATTTTTTTAAGGTTTAAAAATTTTGAAAAGCATTACATGAAATCTGTTGAACTGAAAGAACTATGACGAAAAATAAAATTTTCCCAAAGCTTTTTTTTCTTACTCATTTTCGAAATTTTCCAATCTTTCCTCGTATTTATTTGTGTAGTATGGGGTCCTAAATTATTCATTTCGTAAGGATTCCGTTATTGAAAAAGTTCTTCTATATTATGATACTTATTATACTAGGCAATGATTATAATAAAAACTAAATACTATGAAAAAATACTAATAATAACGTATATTTAAGAGTTTCGAGAATTCATGATGGATTCAAATAAGAAATGTACAATAGTCTAGTATTATAATGTATTTCGATTTATTCATTAGTAACATATATTTTTTTATCACTTGATATATCACCTCTTTCCACATTAATTTTCGCATTCTGTATAGGTATTTCGACAACTACGTTGTCATCATCAGCAGATAATTAAACATTGTGGTACCTGGAAAACTACGATGAAACAAATTCCGTGCACGATCTGTACCGGTGAAAGCCAAAACTCACATGTGTGCGTTTTGCCTTTCATACAGATCGTGTACGGAATTTGTTTCGTGCGGGCTTTTGCCGTCGTTTTCCAGATGCGACTCTGTTTAATTATCTGCCGATGATGATTGAGACATTCTTCGAATCATTATCTCTTTGGAATCAATCAATTTCTGTATTAGTGTATTTAATATGGTATTGTACTATCATGCAATATTTGAAAATATTTATTTTTTATCAATTTTTAAAAATTATGTCTTAATAACTTAGTTGTCGAAATACGCATACAGAATACGTGGAAAGGTGTTATATATCAACCTTAAGTGATTAAATTAATCAACCACAGGCTCCATCAAAATTACCACCAATAACATTTATGCGAATTTTTAATTTTACAATACATTCTCTTTTAATGATATTAGGCGAATCAGTTATCAAGATGGCATATTAAAACAATTTTTAGTCAAACTAAGAAAAATCTTTTTAGTTAAATTTGGAGTCCTTACAATATACTTAAGACCGCCATTTCTATGATATTTCTCTTATGTTCACCAATCTTATTACACAAAACTTTACATGCGTTTAAATACATTTTTATTAACTTTTAATAATTACAAAAAAACATTCAAATTGATTTAAAAATATAAGCCTAGAATACAGAAGTATATCCCACTTTCTTTCACAACCTTTTTAATTATTTTAAAAGTTCAAACTTCTACGAACTTGTTTTAATATTTTTTCAATTTTTTAAGAAGTAACTGCTACATTTTTGCCTGGAATTGTGAATGTTCGAAAGTGGTCACAAGTATTTAGTCTTGAGATATTAAGAAATAAATGATGTAACATAAATATTGATGGCGTAATATACAAAAATATTTACTGTTAGATTAGGACATATCATAGCAGACGCAGATGATAATTATGAAGTTAAAACTGACTGTTCTGATTATATGTTTGTCTAAAACAAATCTATCGCCCTCGTAATTGTAAGAAATTCTCCATCAGAATTATTGATAAGCTAAATAAACACTTAGTGTTGTTAAATCACTCCTATAATTTTACATTTCAAATATTTATACTATCACATCACTATTAAAATTTAAATTGTTCATTGTGATTTACTAATTTTTCTATTCTGTGTATTTATTCCTTGAATAAACGCAAATAACTTTATGCCTGGAAAAATATTTAAATGAAATGTCTATTTTAATTCTCTAACAGACAAAAAATAAATACTCTTCGGCTTGCCTTTTTTGGTACGTATGGTTTCTGTAGCCGACATCCAGACTTCTCCGCCAGTTATCTATCTACTTTTGAAACGTCACTTGAACAGAACATTCTGACTCAAGGGTACACAAAAAAGTTGTCCCTCTTGCCTTCATTTACACTTTCGACCGACCATAACCAAAGAACCCCTGAATTTTTGGGACAACCCGATGGGACCCGAGCAGGTAGACGACGACGTGGTTGAAACCGGGGTCCTTTTGAAATTCTATACCTGCTCGATTTGAAAGACCAATAAAATTTAGAACTTTTTACTTAGCAAGCTCATTATATGAAGGAGAAGAAGAAGAAGAAGGATCCCCTATTTACCTCCTAATGGATGTAAACTTTGTTTGTATTGTATTTGTGGAATTTAAAGGAAGAACATACAATCAAATCTGTGCTTAACTTTTTCGTTAAACTATACGTTGCCTTGTTATAAGTTTGGAGATACTATTGAAAAAATAAAATTAAATCGGAACCTGAACTTATTTAAAATTTTGTACGCATATTTTAAAGTTTAAATCGTCATCTTGAATAAGAAGTGAAAAAATATAATTCAATTGTATCAGTACAAAATGCTTTACAATACATGAAACCCTTCGCCGTTTAATTTATTTAATTTCCTTAATATCTGACATTTTTAAATAAAGAACAAACAATTGAATATAAAACGTATCATGTAATTCCATTTCCGGGCGTTTGCATTATATAAAAATAAAATATAATACAAATTTTATTCTTTCATGTTTGGATTTTAGATCACATCGACTAATGGTCGAAAACCCAACACAAAAAAAAAAATTGAAGTTAGAATGAAACGATCAACATTAAAAAAAAGAAAACTATTAAAAAAAATACATATTACAAAGAAATCTTCGGCAATTCAATATTACCAAAAATACGCATCTCTAAATTTCCTCCATGATTTGATGCTGAAACATGGTGCAATTTAAAACAAAGTACAGAAAATGTAAACGTAAATGAATTCGGTTGGAAAACCCACCAAGTAGCCAGTGGATATGAGCAGTATATTAAGAAAAATGAAGACAATACTAAGTCAAAATCTAAGGAAATTTGAAAATTTTTTAAACAAGAGAAACACAATTAGAGTCTCTGATGTATTACAGAATGGTAATACAAAATTTACAAAGCCCATCACCAATGCTTTAAAAAGACATGTTTTTTGGTTTGAATAAAAGTTGAATAATACATCCACAACCTAAGAATTTACCTTCTTTTTCTTTTGTATTGATGAAGAGTCATTATCTTTAATTATTATGTCATTAGACAATAGACATGATGAACGCCAAATGCTTACTACCAAAAATATATCTAATACTAGACAGGTGTTTCTAAAACTCACCTACTGTTCTAATTAATTTAGCAGAACAAAAAGCACGAATTAGCCTTTTTAAAAAGTAATTTTCCCAAAATATTTGAACAGGTTATTTTGAGTAATAATATACCAAGACTGCTAAGTATATTCAGATATATTTTTCCAGATTGTTTACGAAATTGATGTTGCTTGGAAACATCTCGAACGCGAAGTAAGTAGTAATTGGTGAATATGAAGCTCAAAATGTTTTCAATGCTGATGCAACAGTGTTGGTTTAAAAGTGTATCTTAGATTGCACAATGTGTTTCAAAAATGAGAAATATTATAGTGACAAGAACAGTAAAGAGAAGGATTATTATACTCTTGTGCAAATATGGACGTGTCTAAAAAATTGAAACCTTTAATGACTGGTAAGTCAGCAAGATGCTTCAATAACTTCGATCGCTTCCAGTGTTCCAAAAAGACAGCGTGGATAACAAGGGACTTATTTGTCGAAAAGCTGAAGCTATTGAATAGTAATATGGAAAGACGAAAACATAAGATTTTGTTGTTTTTGATAACTGTACAGCTCACATCGGTATTCCAATTTTTAGCCATGTAAAGATTTAGCTTTTACAAGTAAATACGACATCTATACTGCAATCCCTTGATCAGAAAATAATAAAAAATTTTAAAAGCTTTTACCGTATGGAAGTCGAATCCTAATACCACAACATCGAAGTGAACACAAAGCGTGAAGGAATATCCCACAATCCGAAATTGTTTCCGAACTTGTGAATTCATCAGCCTAAACAACCAATATAAAAATTATGTGAATCAATCATCAGTAAATCCTATTCTATGGAATCGTCTACTTTAAAATTAACAATTTTGTCTACTTCGACGACCATATAGTAGTTATAGAAATACTAACGGATGGCATATTGTGTATACACCAGTGGAAGAAGCTTTGTGATGGTGAAGATAAATATGAAGAATAGTTGCTCGCTATCAAGTTTAAGGAGGCCAGAACGTATACTGAGAAGTTATAAAGTCTACGTGGGATGTCTTTAAGTTTTGCATTGTGGGGCGTAGAGGGCGCCACTCAATCTTTAGTTAGTCTAAATACAAAGTTTCAGTGCGATACCTGCAGCGTTGTCTGTTCGGGTGTTCCAAAGTGAAAAAAAACCGACAAAAGTCATACGTTCTGGAAGTGTCTCCAAAAAGATGGTCGTCAAATTTGTCTCGAAAGTAGGTCATGTAGCAACAATTCTTCTACAAAATCAAAGAACTGTTACTGCCGGTTAGTATACAACCATTTGTTTGCTGCAAATCATCGACGAGCTTCGAAAAACTAACCCCGAACAACGAATCCTCCTCCACCAAGACAGTGTAAGTTCTGACACAACACTCAAGACAATTTTTAACGCAACAAAACGTCGAATTATTGGATCATCCTCCGTACAGACCGGGCCTAAGTTCCAACAATTTCTTTGCCCTTCCGAAAATCAAGACCGGACTGCGTGGTTAAAGGTTCCAGTTGCCAAAAGGAGCAATCGATGCCTTCAAAAACGTAATTTTGGCTGTACCAACAAACGAGTGGAACAATTGCTTTCAGAGTTGGTTCAAGAGCATGCAAAAGTGCATTAATCTTCGCGGAGAATACTTCGAAAAACAATGAAGTCTTTAAAAGCTATCTACTATTTGATTCCAGTTTTATATGCAAAACTTAAAAGACAACCCACGTTTTTACAAAAACGTCTAATATAAATAACGATGTTTTTTCAGCTTTAATAACAACAGACAATGCAATTAATCGAGATGAACACCGATTTTTACATCAGAAAAATATCACTGATTATATATTAAGGCTACATATATATATATATAAATGAAAAAAAAATCGTTGTATTTTTACTTAGTTTCTAATAAATTTAATTATATTTATATATATTTTTCTTATTCTTATCCTCATATCTTTAGTTCATATTAATTCCGCTTATGAGAAAATCTCTATAATTCGTAATGATTGTAGTAATATTTTGAAACTTATGTTTCTGTGACTACAATTAACGTTCAAGAATACATATCCTTTTAATTTTATGAGATATTATATAAAGTATGAAAGAAGTTGTTTAGTTTGCGATCCACAACATAACCTTCATCCAACGAACATCTAAATGGATTAGTAATTCATCTAACAAGTATAAATACTCAAACACGTCATTTTTACACTATTTCAAGGGCAAAACCGTTACCAGGTGACATCGAAAACATTATATATTATATAACAATGGGAGAAGGAATTGCATTTTTATACAATATTCTTATACTTTTGCCAATTAAACAAATACATACATGTATTAGCATATACAGACCTTCACACAACCCTGAAAAGCGACTTCCCAAAAATACTATCAAATATAAATCATTGGTAACCTTGAGTTGAATTTATTCAAAAACATATTTTTCACTAAGACGATACGCAGAACATGAGTATATAACACGTAAATAAATAATGGTTCCTTATTCTTTGACGGAATAACTTCTGCTCGTGTTATCCTGACAAATTCTTATGATAACTATGACCGAGCCTCGTGAAAAAGTCCATTAAAAATTTAAATGAATGGAAGAAGACCTTGTAGATAAAAAAAATTAATAATAAAGCTTACGAAACACATGTTCGAACTCCTAATAAAATCTACATATTTTAAATATTGTATTAGTGGTATAAATAACTTAGAATTAATTTAAATGCTTTCGACAGAGATTGAAAATGAAAATTGAGACATTATTGATTGAGGAATTTGATTATAAAATGAGATGTGTCTTTCTCTGTGTTTGAAAACCTGACATTTTCATAATTAGTAACATTAATTTAAAGTATCATATATCTAAAATATTCAAATAAAAAAAACAATAAACATATTCCATAACATGATAGAGATAAGTATTGAGATTGAATGGAAGTTTAGAAAAACTGCAATTTGAATTGATAAACATATATATTTTTATCGAACCCATAAACTGAAAATTCGCCAAAAATCTTATGGGATATTTTTGTTAATGAATAAGATTCAATCACTTACAATTATGTAAAGCATTTTGGTTTCAAGTACATATATACGAGGGGTGTTTCCAATATTCTGGGAATTGATGCTACAATTAAATAACGTAGAACTTATACGCAATGTTATTGATGCCAGACAAGTCTTGACATGTTTATGCAACTATCTAGTGCAACATTGTTCAGTCTGATTCAGGTATTCGACTGATGTAGACGCGTTTTAGTAGCACTGTTTTTGTAACCATGAAACACGCGGCAAAATCTCAAAGAGCGATAATTTTCTTTTTGTGGAAAGATGTGAAAATGTCAGAAATTATTAGTCGTCTGGAAGGAGTATTTGGTGAATCTGCAAAATCCAAAAGTACTGTTTATCGGCGGATCGATCGCTTTAAAGCCGGTAGAACATCACTAAAAGACGATTCACACAGTGGGCGGCCAAGCACGTCGGTAAATGAAAGAAACATTACTGTCGTCGAAAATCTACTGAAAGACGACAGGCGAATGACTATTCGTCAAATTAGTGTACACCTAGGAATAGATACACGACAAGTTCATGACATCTTGCATGATTATTTGGGCGTTAGCAAGGTCTCGGTGCGCTGGGTGCCAAGGCTGTTGGGACCAGAACAGAAACTCAATAGATCCGATACTTGTCGTCAACTTCAAGAGCTGTTAGCCCGTTACGGTGATGAATTTTGGCAACGAATAATAACCACTGACGAAACATGGATTCCTTATTTCAATCCTGAGACGAAAAGTCAATCCAAAGAATGGCGCAAACCTGAAGAAGGGCCTCACTTAAGGCGCGTGCAATTCCGTCTGTTGGAAAGGTAATGCTTACTGTATTCTGGGATTGCGATGAGATTATTTTCATAGATTATCTGCTGAGAGGTACTACAATTAATGCAGAATATTATTCAAGTTTATTATCCGGGCCACTGCGACAAGCACTAGTCAAAAAAACGACCTGGAACTATGAATCAGATTTGGGTCTACCACCATAATTCTCAATCAAAATAAGAGGCTAAAGAGTGGTGTGAACCCGTGCTTCGGCTCCGATGCGAGTTGGGGTCCAGAAATCGGCCAAGAGGTGTTAACAGTTTTTTGAGATGCAAGAGGGATTTTGCGTGTGAATTACCTTCAAACTGGTAAAACAATAAACTCAGACTATTACTGTAACCTTTTGGAACAACTGGATAAAGTGAAAAAAGACCTGGGTTGCAGAAGAATCCTTTCATCCTTTCACACAGCTCAAAAAACCATAGCAAAAATCTAATCTAATGTTTTAATTTTATTATTTTTGTTATGTAGTGTAATTTATTTTTAGTATTCTTTTCTTTTTTAAATAAAAAAAACATAAATTCGACTTTAGCAACACTGAAATCCTCAAAGTAGAAAACAATTCCAATAAACGTATAATTAAGGAAATGATATACATAAAAAATATCAAAACGCAATAAACGATAGACATTATCTATTTTAATGACATTTATGATAACTTAATTCTTAGAAAATATATTGTCTGCCTCTCCCTGATATACAAACATACGTCACCTTAAATTTACAAATATATTTGACACAGTGGATAAACGAAAAAAGAAAGAAATAAAGCATATATGCAGAAAGCCCTTACCACATGTATACAAAGGCTACGTCCTTACAGAAGTAAAAGTTTATTAATTTTAAAAATGTATGTGTGATTATAAATTTTACAGCACCAAACAGAAAAAAAAATATAAAATAAAAAATGTAAGTACTCCAATCTTTATATAAAAATAACTATTATTAACAAAAGAAATATCAAATAGAAATATGTAAATATAAAATGTATCGCAAGTTAAAACAATAAATAACTTGAAAGTTATATATAAATATAAAGTTCTTTTTATTATACCATTGGTCGAAATACCCAATACAAAATAATAAAATTTATTTTTAATACAAAATAATTTAATTTATTTACTGTTAGTTAATAATTATTATCCCGTAAAACAAATTTTTAAATTTTATTTTATAAATTGCACGTAACTGCTTCACAATCTGACATTTTCAGATGTTTGAAGTAAACTAAATTCTAGTTGCACATTGTAAAACTTTAAGGGTATCATATTTTATATATACAATGGAAATAAATTTATGACCTGAATAATAATAAGTTGAAATAGTAAAGAACGCACGTTCTTCGGGGGTTATTAAACATTTTTATAACACACAAAAATTTAATATGGGTGAATCGTTTACCTCTGTTTAATAATAATAATAAAACTTATTGTAAGTACCATTTTATGATGGATAATAAAACAGTGCAATATCAGCCATGTACAGTACGAAGTCAAACTAAGATATGTGGGTTGTGTAAAAAGTTTTCTGGCGTTAGACTGAAGAAATGGGAGAAGTCTAATGTCATGTTATCTGCTGTTTCACGGATTTTGCGACCATAGAAATCGTTGGTGCGGGATAGGATCTTGGTCGAATTAAAGTGAATATGGTGCCCGGTTTCCAGCCTATGCTCGGCAAGTGCAGAACCGGCTATGCGCAGCAACCTAGTACAACGCTCATGTTCAGAAACACGAGTGCCGACAGACCGCTTTGTTTCACCAATATATGCCCTGCCGCATGAACAAGGAATCCTGTACACACCAGGTGATTCTAAAGAAACATGGTCTTTTACGGAAAAAGGGTCAGATAATTTGGAATGGGGTTTGAACATGGTTTTGATGTTGTTTTTGAGAAGAACCCTACTGATGCGGTCAGTAATACCGTGTATATAGGGTAGGTGGGCTTTAGAGAGGGGGAGAGATGAGGTAAGCTGTGTATTAAGTTGTGGGATTTTGGGATTAAGATGTCGATCTATGGTTCGCTGAATATTATGGTTGGAGAAATTATTATTTATAAGAGCTTTGGTAACATGACTTAATTCCTGGGATATAGAATGCTGGT
Organism: Dermolepida albohirtum; assembly: GCA_031893035.1. Taxonomy (NCBI): domain Eukaryota; kingdom Metazoa; phylum Arthropoda; class Insecta; order Coleoptera; family Scarabaeidae; genus Dermolepida; species Dermolepida albohirtum. Next base: position 61,267 of record JAVIWB010001221.1, read on the forward strand.
CAGATATGTTGACAGCTCTTTGGACTAAGGAATTGATAACGCCCTGTTTCTAGGCGGGATGATGATGGGAGAGGGCATTGAGATACCGATTAGTGTGTGTGGGTTTGCGGTACACTGAATGTCCTAGTGAACCATCCAGATGACGAGTTACCAAGACGTCGAGGAAAGGAAGGGAACCTTCAGATTCAATCTCCATGGTAAAATTTATGGAATCGTGTTGTGAATTTAAGAAAACAAGGAAGTTGTTCAAGGAATCCCGACCATGCGGCCAAATAACGAAGGTGTCATCCTCATATCTGAACCTCTCAAATTTATTATCACTTACATTGAAAAATAATAGAAAAGATACCTACAATTAAACAACAAACAAATGAAATAAATTAAAAAACAAAATGAAACATAATCACTAACGTTGATATATAACCCCTTTTCACATTAGCTTTTGTAATTCTGTATACGCATTTCGACAACCAAGTTGTCACCATCAGCGGATAATTGCAAAGTGTCGCCAAGATGTACACTCAGTGTACATCTTGGTTCTCAACGGTAGAGATCGCGTACGGAGTGTGTTTTCGTACGGGTATTTTTCGCCGTGGTTCACCAGGTGCGACACTTTGCAATTATCTGCTGATGATGACAACTTAGTTGTCGAAATGCGTATAGAGAATTACAAAAGTTAATGTGGAAAGGGGTTATATATCAACCTTAGTGATTAAGTTAATCAACCAATATGGCAGACAATTCTTATGTTTATGTACATAAATTCCAATAATTTTTGCTGTTCTTGCATACGGTGATAGAAGAATTGAAAATTCTAATATTATCTGAAATTTCAGCGTTGTACTGCCCAATATTGAATACTACGTTATGTTTTTGATCTATTCAAGATCCATCAAAACCTATTTCCAGAGAACCACAAGTCAGGTCAGCTAAAAATATTATTTATACATGAAGTCACGTCCTGCTGCCAAATTATAAACATCACCCGCGTAAGAAGCGAATGTTTTGCACCTAACCCATCTGTAAATGTCAGAAACGTATACAATGAAGAGGATGGAACCCAGCATATTCCCCTGAGGAATACTCATCGCGCAAGGGGTTGTCCCAGATCTAAATATATTGCCATGTTTTTACTACGTCGTTCCAAGGACATAATTAATATTACTTTTCGAGTTTAATAAATATGTAGTATCAAACGATCGAATAAATCCTAATCTTTTGAAAGATCTGGAAATATTTAATCTACGTTTGTGCTTTCTAAATTAGTTATAGTCAATTTACCTTTGATATCTCCATATTGAGTTATACTTAAAATATTAGAGGTTTCCATGAATTTCATTATTATATATGTCAAATAACTTAATTAATAAACATTAAGTTATTTGACTTTGTAAGTTTATAATTTTCTAAAACTCCTAATATATTTGGCTCTTTACTTATTACAAAGACCCACAAAACAATTTTTTTCTGTTGATTATAATCTGACACCTGTTTTTAACAAATTTTGGCACGGTGATTACAAATATCAAACCCACTTTTAGCTGTTACGTCGCATTCCCAATACTTACTTAAGTTCACAAGAATTACTTGTAAATCAAAACCAAATATCCACATTAAGGTAATCACCATTTACCCATTAAGTCAATGTATTGGGTTCAATGAATTATCTTAGAAAAACAGAATTAACATTATTTAATGTTTCGTTTATGTCAGTAATACTATTTGTATTTGACACAGTTTTCATCTCAATTACTCCGTTTAAATAATATTTTTCCAAGACACAAAATTCATTAACACTAGGAATTAAATTGAGGAAGAGGCCTGGGCTTCCTTCACAATTGTTGCCCAAAATTGTCTTGGTAACAAAAAGGTGTGCTATTACAAATACTTAATTGAAAATTTCAACCTCCTAGGTTTCAACAAGAGTATAAAACTTCATTTATTAGTCATCTTGCAGATTTCTTGGAAAGTTCATGCTATAAACAAGGATTTCATCAAGATTTCAAAACAGGAAGATTGGTACCATGGAAGAAAGGATTCTAACATAATGGCCACCTACTGTTGGAATATTCTTAGGGATTGCCAAAACAGACAATACAGCAGAAAGTGTTCCAAGCGCAAATTTATTCCTTAAAACCTATCTGTTAAAAGGCTATTTTGTATAAATACTCTTCTAATTTATACTAAATATTGCGTAATTATTTATGTATGTAATTGTCGTATTTAAATAAACAAATTGTTATAATTTTGTTCTTCATTTATTTTATATAAGTTCTCAACAACGTAGTCGCTTTTAGTGATTCTTCAAAAAGCAGGATATGGTATAGAGCCAAATGTTGACGTGACGAAAATCATACTGGTTTTTACCAGTATGATTTTCGAATTTAACACACCCAAATAACTAAATAACAAGTCTCATTTAGAAGTCAGCAAAATCGTGTTGACCAATGTTATTATTTTATATTTTTAATTTATTCTATATTCATAACATATGGTTATTATTAATTAAATGATTAGCGAAAGAAGAACCAGTTTTTTATGCATGAGGTACTACGTTCTAAATGTTTCTCAAAAATCTTCCTGTTTGTCCAACATAAACAACTGGATATGCACTACATATTAACTTATGGATTTCTGATTGTTTGCTATGCATTTTGTCCTTATTATTTTTAATATATTTTTAATAAAGTATTACTAGTTCAGAACGTTACTTGTAAATTTTACTTTTTAAAGAAATTTTGTCTGTTTAATACTCGGAGATCCATTGTAAGTAATTACACTCTGAATTAAAAATTAACTAATTAACATAATCACTTAAGATTGATATATAGCCCCTTTTCACATTAATTTTCGTACTCTGTATACGTATTTCGACAACTAGGTTGTAATCATTAGCAGATGAGTTTACATTTTGGTTTTCGACGGTACAGATCGTCTACGGAATTTGTTTCGTCTGTTGATGATGGCAACTTAGTTGTCGAAATACGTGTACAAAATACAAAAATTTATGTGGAAAGGGGTTATATATGCACCCTAAATGATTAAGTTAATCGACTACAGGCACCACTAAATTTACCATTACTTATGCAGTTTCTTCTCTTATATTGAAATATTTTAAAATTAACTTTTGGCATAGGTATGTTGATCAAAATATGAATCATACTATTGTATGCTTCCAACTTGTGAAGTTGTATCGGAATACCTACCTTTCTGGTAGACTAAAAATTCAAATACAGTAATTTAAATCTAAGAAATTAAAATTTTTATTTGCTTCAATCTCTAATGTAAATTATATATTAATATGTATCAAATTAATATAATTTAAAGATGTATTTGGAACTAAGGAGGGTTTTAACACCGCCTTTACCCTTTCGCCATTAATAAATGAAGATTTTTATGGAAATGGTAATTAATCTCTTGAATATTTATGTGTGTATGTTGTCGATGCCGTAGATTTTCATAGCTTAACTCGTAATGGCTACATAGTTATGTTTGAACATTTAGCACCTATACTAGGTGTACCGAAAAGTCATTACTTTCTAACAGATGTCGCTAGGCTTAAGTAGGCAATGTTATGATTCGACACATATGTCATTTTATTGTACTGACATCAAGTTTCCAAGCCATACATGTTATATTTTGCGAAAATAATTACTTTTCTTATTTAATCAAAAGAAAAAAGCCGCTGAAAGTCATTGCTTGCTGGTACGAAATTGCAGGAGTTATTTGGTGAAGACCCAACTCAAACTCACATGTAGTAAATACATTTTTCAATTTTCTTGAAAATTACGTAGTTTTTTTTACGGAAAAAACCGGTAATGAATTTCCGGTACATCTGGTATTAAATATCGTTTTCTAGAACTTGATTTCTAAAAGTTACATTCCGTTTGTCATCTACTTGTTGTGGTTGATGTTGAAGGACATCTTTTCCAAATATATTTCCTATGTTTCCAATGCAAAAGTTTTTGAGAATATTATCATTTTAAATTGTCATCAGCAAGCAGTTCTATCTCTCTAGGTTTTACTGTTATTTTGTCCAATTCTTTCTATTTTCTCCTGTTCGTTAGCCACATTATCATCCACTGTTACTTCCTTGTTCATTCCATTCTAGCATATATTTTCTTCTTTAATCTAATCCATCGCATAAGTGATAATAGTTCGAATCAAAGTTTTATATAATTTTCTTCGTTTACAAATAGTTGTAAATATGGCTCTATTAAAAACTTTTCTATTTTTAAAAATTTCAAAAACCTTTTACATTCTAAATAATAAATAAATTTTAAACAAAGTATAAGCACTAAATACACTACATACGGCAGAAAGAAAAATAGGGTCATTGACCAACGCCTAATTCTTCTACTTAGGGAGCAACTCACACATTTCCTATCTAAACTATCGACGGAAGTCACCTATTTGCCAAGAATTAGCCTTGAAGATGTTGGTCGGTATAAGATACCGATGTGTAACCACTGGGTATTAAACTGTTAAGTAGTGTCTTGAATTATTTTCATGACAGAATAGGTTTCAAATACGAAAGATACACGATTCTATTCGTTTTTTTAAAAATGCTCTTTAAAAATTTTAGGACATGAAGATGTCGCGGTTTTCTTATGTGGTTAAAATTAACTACGGCGTACTCAAACCATAAAACTAATTCAAATTAAACTATTTTCGAATTTCCTTGATATCTAACTTGGATCTTTTAACATTACAGCCCTTAAAACTTTTTTGACAACTAAGGTTCGAGCCTTTCTAGAGACTCGCGTTAAAGTGAATGTTCTGAACCCAACATTGTACAATTCACTGATATACAGGCTACCGCACATCTCATATACACACACCATAAACACTGTCCACGTTACTCCAAGCTTAAATTCAGATTGCATTAGAAACCACTCGATATTCAAATTATAGCTAACTTAACACTTTAATAATATAGGCGTTAATCTTACATAACATAAACAGCATATTACGAATTTCTCATTTTATCACAAATATCGCACAATACTGCGCCTCTCTACATAAAAGAAAAGACGGACATTTTATATGTATCGATATAATAGAAAACAGTTACGAAGTAAGAATGCTTCAAAAACGTTCTTGTTCCACCTTAATATATTTTAAAATAAGCGAAAATAACACCAACATTGAATTAATGCATATTAAATTTTCTTCGGCTCTCATTAACATTAGACACACCTTTTGTTTTAGTTAATAAACCTTTAAAGCAGTATGAATACATTTAAGAGTCGAATGAACTTTCAGAAATATATTGTAAAAACTCCAAAAAGATTAACGATGTAGTTTAGCTCGGATACGTTTACATCGCTAATCGAAACAGATAATTTTCACAATTTTTAAATCGTAGAAGTGTCCAAAGATAAGTTTCTTTTTATTTGACACTGATTTCTAAGTAAATACAATCAAGAACTTCATTAAGGTCATCGTAGGCCCAAGGCACCTGCTGTCCTTCCTATTTTCCTCGGGCATCTCTGTTCATTAAAATTTTATAACAAAATAGGTAATCTTAAATTTCTCTTATTTAAGTAATTTCGTTATTATTTAATAACTAGAAAATGCGGTTTATATTTTACAAAATTATTATTATTTTACTGTTTTTTTTATATTTGAAAATATTTGTTGCGTATTATTCAATATTTTTTCTGAGCTTATCTATCAGGTAGGTCTAAAGTATTTAATGGATAAGACAGTCCCGAGTACATCACATCGTCTAGTTCAAAATCAAATATGTGCAGAGGGTTTTTTTCCGAAAACTACTGTTTATTATTTTTCTTCTTATGCCTTATACTATTAGGTGCGCAACTAAGTTCTCGCCGTTTTTCAAGAGATAGCTCCAGTAGTAAATGCTGGTCGATTGTGACATAACCAAAATGTCATGAACCAAGCTTAGACATATAGTAAACAAACCGCTTTGACCCTAATTTTGTTTTTGCCTCATATACTTTTGGTTGTGTGAAAATGTCTGATTTTGTGCCAAATAATCGTCATTTGCGGGAAGTGTTGCTTTTCTTCTTTCATTCGAAGAAAACGGCGGCTGAAGCGCATCGAGAACTCCAAAAAGTATATGGAGATGCTGCTCTAAATGAAACAACGTGCCGTGATTGGTTCCGTCGCTTCAAAGACGGTGATTTCGATGTTGACGACCGTTCGCGTGAAGGAAGACCAAAAACCTTCGAAGACGCTGAATTGGCGGCATTGCTCGATGAGGATCCGTGCCAAACGCAAAAGAGCTTGCTTCAGCATTAGGAGTTAACCGCCAAGCCAGTTCCCAGCGATTGCATGCGTTGGGAATGATTCAAAAACAAGGAACTTGAGTTCCTTACGATTTGAAGCCAAGAGACATTGAGCGTCGTTTTCTCGCCTGTGAGCAACTGCTCCAGCGGCAAAAAAGGAAGGGTTTTCTTCATCGCATCGTTACAGATGATGAAAAATCGATTCATTACAGCAACCCAAAGAGAACAAAATCATGGGGACTGCCCGGTCATGCTTCTACGTCGTCGGATCGGCCGAATATTCACGCTGCGAAGGTTTTGCTGTGAATTTGGTGGGACCAGGGCGGTCTTATTTATTATGAGCTGTTGAAACCTAACGAAACCATCACTGGGGAACGGTATTGAACTCAATTGATGGGATTGAACTGAGCACTGCGTGAAAAGCGGCCACAATACGAGTAGAGGCACGAAAAAGCGATTCTACAGCATAACAACGCTCGGCCTCACGTTACCAAACCCGTTAAAACCTACTTAGAAACGCTCAAACGGGAGGTCCTACCCCACCCGCCATATTCCCCAGATATTGCGCCGTCCGATTATTACTTGTTCCGTTCGATGGCACATGGTCTGGCTAATCAGCAGTTCCGCTCATATGAAGATATCTCAAAATGGCTTGATTCGTGGATAGCCTCAAAAGACGAATACTTCTACCGTGACGGAATTCGAACTCTGCCAGAAAGATGGGAAAAAGTTTTCGCTAGGGATGGGCAATATTTTGAATGATTCATTTGTAAATATTTTTTCACAATAAAGTTGCATTTTCATAAAAAAAACAGCGAGAACTTAGTTGCGCACCTAATACAAAAAAATTTATATTCCTGAATATTTAGATATGTATATGACATAAGCTTTTACATATTAATTACGTGTTACAATTAAGATTTAATATTTCTAATAAACAATTCTGTGGTTTTAGTATTTTCTGATATGCCAGCGTTGACTAGAATCACAGAAAATAATTAAAAATTTCTGCGCTGAAGAAGTCCTAATTGGTAAGGCAGCTGTCTGGCAAACGGCAAACAGAGATTCGTGTCCTTTTCCAGTGCAGAAATCTTTAATAAATTTCTGTGATTTTAATCAACGATGGCATTGCAGAAAATGCTAATTTTCATTAATTTCCCACCGTAAAGAGCTTAATTATATATTTATATATAATTATTAACAATTCTGTGGTTTTTTTCCTGGCATTAATAGTCAAATGATTAGCATACTAAATCATTTTTGTTAGATTTATATGTTAAAATATGTTTGTTGCGTACTAATTTACGCTACTACACTGCTACTAAAATATAATTAGATAATAAATAAATATATTTAAATAATATTACGTTTTAATAATAACAATTCTATACTATTTTTGTTACATTTTTGCTGCTAAAATATTTTTTTATATATTCAATTTACTTTACTGTACTGAAATTAAAATATAATTAATGTACATGTATTGTAAACAATTTTATCTTCCGCAATCGAGGGGATAATTTTATGACAATTAGAAATTAATACTTGTAGATTTTTATGTTAAAGTATATTTTTTAATATTATTTATACTACTCTGCGGATACTATAAATATAATATACAAATATAAGTAAAACTTCCAAATAATTTCGACAAACCGAGATGCCGAGACATGTACAGTAGGTACCACAAAAAAGGTTTACGATGTACACGAAAATATATCTGCCGAATTCATGTAGAGCGGCCTTTATAATAATGGTAATTAAATACAACTGGCAGTAGGAGCATGTCTCATTCGTAACATAAATTACAAGAACACATTTTCAGAACGAATTAATTTATAAGATAACTATTCTGATAATACGATTTTATGAATAACGTATATATAAATATATGTTTTTGTGTAAATATAATGATCTATTTATTGAGTACTATATTTTGTTGTTGCTGAGTTACGTGCAGTGGCATAATGGACGATTATATTAGAATATAAAATATTTTCTTGCACAAAAATTATTCCTGATGTAATTTCAGACTTCTAGCTCTGTATTCGTACAACTGATAACAAGTTATGATTGATAATGTCCTAAGATATTTAAATAGTTCATTAGATGCACACGAGATTTCTATTATCGATTTTAGAAATTATATCTATGGTTATATTTAGCACTACTATTATACAAACAAATAAAATTATAAAATTTTATGCTTATTAAGATTAATAATCGACTGATCCACAACGATCCTTTCGAAGACTTTTAAAAAAATAAAAAGAATACTAATCAACCGCCAATTAGGAAGATTAGAATCACCATTATGTTTTTTAAGTGCGATCGGATAATAGCACGCTTACAAGACGATGAAAATTTGATTCATTTTCTTGGTTTCGTATGATTTGATATAAGTAAAGTCTTCACCAGCACGAAGGATTAAAAACTTTGCACATCGTAAAGTAGAAATTTGAAAAAATCATGAAATTGTTTTTCCAAATTTCTACTTTACGATGTGCAAAGTTTTTAAAATCTTCGTGCGAAGACTACTTTGCACGTCGTAAAGTAGAAATTCAGCAAAAGATTACTGAACAAATACTGCTAAGTTAAATAGAAAAGTACATATTTTGAATACACGACACTTTGTTATTTCAACATATTTATGTCTTGAATAAAATGCGAGAGAGAGAGAATGCAGTTGTATTGAAGTTTTTTATTATCAGGTCAAAAAATTAACAACTCATTACACACTACGCACACCACTGCTCGTTTTGTTTTCTTAATGAAACATACAAGAACTCTCTCGTCTTTCTCTTACTAGTTCGATATCGTTATGGTTCGACCTAAAAATCCAGACCACAACTTGTGATTCAGATCGTAAATCTTTTTGTGACAGCAATTGTATATTTACACTTGAACACTAAGTGTAGCGAGAACTCATTTAGAACAGTTTAATAATATTTAAAATAAAGATTCAGACTTTATCAACATATATTAATGTTTCTACAGATCTCTTCTGAAACTTTAAAAATTATTTTGACTATGCAAATGTAGTTTATGTTTCTTTTTGTATAAGAATATTTTCTCCTAGCGACGAACATCGCTCAGTGAAATGCCATTGGAAACAAATCAAATGCTGCAGGTGTATAACCGAGCTCATTTACTTTAATATTTCGTAAAAGGATGTTTGAAACTATTTTGTATACTACTACGAAAACCCTGTTACTTGTTATTTACCTCGATGCGAATAGCTATGACAAATATCATTATTATTTTGTTTGAAGTGGAAGAACTGCAAAACTTAACAATTGCTTCAACAAAAATAAAATTTTTACGAATTCATACACCTACGATTTCATGCGATTAAATCAATAAGGTAAGACCAATTTATAATAAATATTGCGATGTTGTACATATGCATATGTATACTGAACAAACAATATTGTTGGTGATAATACCATACACAAATAAAACGAACACACCGAGTATAAAGTAAATAAGACGTACTTTTTTTATCAATTTAGAAACCTCTTGTTCCCGGATCTCTCAATAAATTATCAGAAAACACTTTATCAATTCGTTTTTTTATTGAGTTAAATGTACGTGTTTGAAATTGCTTTACGATTAGATCATATTTTCGTTTTCACTATTTATAACAGTAAAGTAAAGGTATAAATCAATTATAGGGATTTAACACATTTGTGAAAACTCAAATACAGCTAAGTAATAGTATCAACAAAGTGGTGACTATAGTTAATATTCAGTGCGTGCACAGTTGATGAAAAATAGTTCTCTATGTCGAAAGATTCTTAACTAACCAATAACAAACTTAAACTCAATATTGAAATACGTTCTATGATTAACTATAACCGTCCTCCCTATCATACCATAATAATGGTACTCAAGACATAGATTAAACAGAGTTTAAACATAAATCGTAATGACGGTTACCCCCCTATACAATGCCTGGCAATCTCTTGGCTCCAAAACACACCACCATAACAACGACAGTAGTAGTGGCAGTTTAGCCTTGAAGATGTCTCATGTAAGTGGAGGGGAAACGTCGGCAGCAGAAGTACCAGGGGCTTAATTCCAATCCGGAAGCCAAGATAGAGTAAGTAACCAGAGTTTAAAAATTTGAGCGTTTTATTTGATACTACCTTTGCTTTTAAATTACACATCTGAAGCATTTAAATAGATCTTGGCTTTATCATGGGGGGTTGCAAATACTTAAAAAAGAAATTACAGTGTTAAAGTCTCTTGGCTTGCACCATTAGTAAATTGGAATATGTTGCCCTGAAATCATATTCCGTGTATACCTTATTTTGGACCGTACTCATCGCAGTTTTCCTTAAATTTCTTTCTTTTACTATTGATGGAAGTTGAGAAGGAAATTTTTCAAGGAATTATTATCACATCATGACCCATGACATATTGTCCATCAGTGCACGAAAAAGTACTTTATTTTGTACAGATAATTCTTAATGAAAGTTTTAGAAAACATTGACTGTCTCTTCATACTTAATCGAATGTCCTTTTATGTTTCTCTGATAAACTCCAGGCATGCCAGTTCTTTTGTGGTTCCATTTACTAAGTCTAACGCGACGAAATGAGCTCCATACATAGACTATCTGGGATGGGCAACAAACGATTGGATTGGGTTTTATTTTGGTACAACACTAATTTTTCTTTGTATTTTCTATAATGTTTATTTTTCACCTTGCATATTATTTTAATTTCACTGTTTATTTTGACTATAAGTCTTTTATTTAATGAATTGTATTTATTTTTCTTTTTTTAATTTTCATACACCTATTTATTAGGCAGTATCCTATAATTAAGCGTTCCTGTTGGAAAACAAGGAAAATTATTATTATCATCAAAGAGGTTGTTATGAACCCTTCCTATGTGTTATGTTACATCGCCGATTTTCTGATGAAACAGGAATATCTTTTATCGTATCGGTGTTAGAATAAACGTCATGTCTACTCAAAAAGAAATTTCTAATCTAATTATTGAAGACAGGAAAAAAAGGACACGACCGTACGTGAAATTGCAGTACAATACGAAGTTTCAAAAAGTGCAGTTCACAATATGTGGCAGAAATTTATTGCTAAAGGTACAGTAGACAATTTGAAGGATAAAGGTCGAAACCGAAGAACTTACTCAGGGACAAATAAAAACTAATCCTGCAGTTTCATGACGAAAAAATAAATAATACTTTCAGTTAAATATTTCTGATAAAACTATTGAAAAGACCACTTCGCTGGAAAGTTGTATGGAGTGATGAAAGCAAATTTAAACTCTTTTACAAGAAAGCAAAGAAGGACATGTGCAGAAAAGCTAATTTTAAAGCCTTTACACCTCGTTGAAAAGTTGTCTGGAGTGATGATTGCAAATTTAAACTCTTTTACAAGAAAGCAAAGAAAGACATGTGGAAAAAAGCTAATTTTAAAGCCTTTACACTTCGTTGAAAAGTTGTCTGGAGTGATGAAAGCAAATTTAAACTCTTTTACAAGAAAACAAAGAAGGGCATTGGAGAAAAGCTAATTTTAAGGCCTTTACACCTCGTTGGAAAGTTGTATGGAGTGATGAAAGCAAATTTAAACTCTTTTACAAGAAAGCAAAGAAGAACATGTGGAGAAAAGCTAATTTTAAGACATTTACACTTCGCTGGAAAGTTGTATGGAGTGATGAAAGCAAATTTAAACTCTTTTACAAGAAAGCAAAGAAGAACATGTGGAGAAAAGCTAATTTTAAGGCCTTTACACCTCGTTGGAAAGTTGTATGGAGTGATGAAAGCAAATTTAAACTCTTTTACAAGAAAGCAAAGAAGAACATGTGGAGAAAAGCTAATTTTAAGGCCTTTACACCTCGTTGGAAAGTTGTATGGAGTGATGAAAGCAAATTTAAACTCTTTTACAAGAAAGCAAAGAAGAACATGTGGAGAAAAGCTAATTTTAAGGCCTTTACACCTCGTTGGAAAGTTGGATGGAGTGATGAAAGCAAATTTAAACTCTTTTACAAGAAAGCAAAGAAGAACATGTGGAGAAAAGCTAATTTTAAGACATTTACACCTCGCTGGAAAGTTGTATGGAGTGATGAAAGCAAATTTAAACTCTTTTACAAGAAAGCAAAGAAGAACATCTGCAGAAAAGCTAATTTTAAGGCCTTTACGCCTCGTTGGGAAGTTGTATGGAGTGATGAAAGCAAATTTAAACTCTTTTACAAGAAAGCAAAGAAGGAAGTGTGGAGAAAACCATCCACTGTCTACCAAGATAAAGATGCCAGTAAAATAATGAAATTCGGTGGCGAATTGATAGTGATAAGGTTGCTTTTCGTGGCAAGCGTAGGAAATTCAGTTCAAATTGAAGGAAATACGAATCTTTTATAGAATTAATTAATGAAAATTTAGAAGAATCTGTGAGTCAAAATGGGTTTAAAAGATGACTTCGTTTCCATTAAGACAAAGACCTAAAACGCACCGCCAAGAGAAGAAATTTTTCGCAGAAAATAGGAGTTATTGGAAAGGTAACCTCAATCGTCACGTTTAAATCCAATTGAGAATTTGGGGACACTTTTGGACCAAAAAGTTCAGGAGAAACAAGGAACACTTTTTCAGAGTGTGGATTCCTGGAAAGAAATTGAACCTAAGTTACTCAGAAACTTGGCAGAAAGCATCCCACGACACTTGCATTTTGTAGTACGAGCAAAAGGAGGTCGTAGGAAGTATTAAAATATGTTTGTTTTTGTTTATCTTTTTATTTTACTTTTGTTTTATTTTTCGAATTTATCATACTTTTTTGTTAATATTTATTTTCACTAATTTCACTCAATTAAAATAATAATTTTGTTATTTGTTAATATAATTAAAAATTTAGTGTTTCAGCGCAAGTGTTAAGCCCTTAAGATATCCCATACAATTAGTGACGACACGTCGGTGTCAGTATTGACGAAGGCGCGGTTCCGGCCCGAAAGCTAAAATGAAGAAAGTTTAACCAAACGACCGCAGAAGTCTACGAACCAGATTAAAATTTCGAGTTTATTTATAAATATGAAAACATGATATTAAAATCAATACGTTACATAATCGAAATATTCCATCTTCTGAATGCTGTACAGCTTTCAAAATAAACAATAAGTGACCTTATTTTAGATTTTTATTTAGTTTCAAAATATGGCCTTAATTATTATTCGAAAAGAATCACAAATACCAACCGGTTTCATTCCTATTTTTATTTAACAATGTTTATTTCACTCCTTTCCTGTTGGTGTACAGGTTTTACGTTTGCATATATTATATTCCGCACTGGAATACTTATTACTTTTCGTATCCCACATCAATTTCTTTCTTCTAATGGTACATAAAGAGTGTTTCAAATTGCGCGGTTTTTTTAAGAATAAATAAAATATAGATGGCGCACTGAATTTGTCTGGGTATGTGGGCATTTGAGAACTGTGATGTATGATATTTATAAAAATTGGTTTCGTACACGGTAGAACAACGCGTTCAAATTGTTGAATTATTTTATGAAAATCAGCGTTCTTTGAAAAGAGTTTTTAGAAAATTACTTAAATTTTATGGTTTACATAAATGTCCATCTGAAAGCACTGTTGGTCGAATTATTAAAAAATTTCAAGAGACCGGTTCCGTGGAAGATCAAAAAAGTGAAAAATACAGTCGTGGTGGTCGTTCACAAGAAAATATTGGTTTGGCTCGCGAAAGTGTTGCTGAAGATCCTGAAATGTCCATTAGACGACGTTCCAACAACTTGGACTTAGTGGATCAACAACATGGCGTATTTTACACAAGGATTTGGCTCTGACTGCATATAAGGTTCAAATAACACAGGAACTGAAGCCATTTAGAAGGTCGTTCATTTATCAATTTCATCAATGAACAACCAGCTGATTTTTCTCAAACAATAATGTTTTCCAATGAGGCACATTTTGAACTTGGTGACTATGTTAATGAACAAAATTGCCGTATCTGGGGTGAGGAAAATCCACGAATTATTCATGAGAAACCTATGCATCTTAAACGAGTTACTGTTTGGTGTGCATTATGGTCAGGTGGTGTAATTGGACCTTACTTCTTTGAAAATGCTGCTGGTGAAGCTGTAACTGCCAATGGTGATCGATATCGTCGGATGATAACCGAACTTTTGTGCCCTGAATTAATGAATATTGATCTAGATGATATGTGGTTTCAACAGGATGGCGCTACACCTCACTTTGCACACGAATCAATTGATTTATTGAGAGAAAAATTTCCTGGACGTGTAATCTCAAGAAACGGTGATGTTATTGGTTGCCAAAATCATGTGATTTGACACCGCTAGATTATTTTCTTTGGGGTTATGTGAAAAGTCAGGTTTATAAAAACAATCCACAATTAATTCCTGCTTTGAAAGATGAAATTATTTGTGTCATTGGTGAGATAGAGCCTCAATTATGTCAAAATGTCATTGAAAATTTTAACAAAAGAGTGGACGTCTGTGGAGCTGCGAGAGGAGGCCATTTGACAGATATTATTTTTCGCATATAAATGTCATAACTGATACCTCAATTACCAATAAAGTTTTTGAAAGTGAATGCAAATTATGTGTTTTATTTATTATTTTAAAAAACCGCGAAATTTGAAACACCCTTTATCTGTTCATTCTTTCGAAGTTTTCTTCCAATTTAGTTGGCAATTGAAAGATAGGTAATAGTTATTTAACTGTTAACGTAACATATAACGACGGTATGTGCTTTTCAACAAATTAAATTGATATTTACAATAACTTTCTTAGCTTATTCACTCCAATTGCAAGAAATTTTAACTTAATATTTTCAATTGTTTAGTATTTCTTAATCTTAAATGAATTGTACCAGCTACACTATACAAATTTGTGTAAAATATACTTCCTAACACCTACATTTTACTCATACTGTACGGTTAGTACTCCTGTTTGAATTAATTTAAACAATAATTATTTTATTATAAAAATTCTTTAAATAGATCTTCAAAAATAAATATCCTTCTTTTTGTTTTCCTTTATAAACCTATCACATCATTTAAGAGCAATTTTTATTACGTAATTCCGTATTAAGTATGCTAGGATTTTAAAAAAAAACTCTCAAATCCTGATAAAATTGACTTCGAAGGAGAAAATTTAATTATTGAATCGAATAAATTCATACATACAACACCATTCCATTCATCAACTGTTTAGTGATCATATTTTTTTATATTTATATAATAGTATTGTGCACGAACCCTCTTTTGGGCATGTCGTGTTACAGTTAATAGCAATGTAATGCATCCAATATAATTATAAAAGTAACATAGCAAAATACTATCTATAAATGCTTCATGACTGCTTCTGGATAACATCTTAAACTCACACATATAATATTCCGTTTGTGCAGTGCTATGGCTATGATCACGTTGTTTTGAATTACTTAGTGAAGAGAGCGAAGACTGTACTATAAGCAAATGGTCGCCACTTAACTGTATATGTGTGGAACATAAAAGAAAGTATCACTTTACATGGAAAAGTCGAAATTATTATTTTACACAATTCCGACGATTTTCTAATTACCTTTCTCTTAAAATTTTTCTTTCTTGATTTGTCTTTCCCTGGATGTTCCACACTTGAAAGTATTTTTTTAAATTCTTCCTTTAAAAAATAAAATAAAGGCATTTTACAAAATATTCAACTACATTTTCAAGTGTTACAAATGTATTTTATTTCTTGAACGTACATAATAGTATCATGTCTGGATGCTACAGGTTTCTGTTGACACATTGTTATATGAATAATGAAGAAACATAAACTAAGAATGATTGATGTATATAAATTTAATTATTTAAGGTTGATATATAACCTTTTTCCACATTAATTTTCGTATTCTGTATACGTACTTCGACATCTAAGTTATCATCAGCAGCAGATAATTAAACAGTGTGCGTTTTGGATTTCGACGGTACAGATCGTGTACGGAATTTGTTTCGTGCGGGTTTTTTTAATTATCTGCTGATGGTGACAACTTAATTGTCACAGAATACGAAAATTAATGTGGAAAGGGGTTATATACCAACCTTAAGCGATTAAGTTAATCAACCACAAACTTCATCAAAATTACCTTCAAGATGTATATAAATGCTACACCAAAAAAAAATTTGATAATGAAATGAAAGAATTGATGTATTATTTAAAAGTAAATAATACAAAATAAAGAAAAATTATTCTTTTCCTATCAATATATATGTATAAATACATTATTTATTTAAAAAATTGATAATTCTGATTCTTAGTAATTTCATTTTCTTATGTTCGCTTGGAATTCGAAATATTGTAGTATAAGAATTATGTGCGTTGAACTGGCAAAGCCAAAACCCAATGCAGTACATATACAGTACCTGAAAATTGAATTAGAACCACTCTTGCGTATCAAGAAACTTGTAACACAAGTAGTTTGTATTTAAACATGAATATTTCCAATTTTCGATTGTAAATAGATTTAGTTGTTCAAAGGGGAGCTATTCCTAGAAGAAACAAACATTATTAGAAAAAAATGATCGATTTTTCGGCTTTGGATGAGGTACCTGCTATTAGGGGTCTAAATACAGATAATGAAATATGTGAAAGCACTACGAATAATACCCAATTTCAGTTGAAATTTTTACATGCTCATTTTAATAATGGTTTTAATAATATATTGCGAATTAGTATTAGTTTAATTTATTTTATGATTTTTTAAGCTTTGTAACTTATTCGGAATGGGGAAAGTGAAAAACGTTAGAAGCGCTGATCAAATTAAAATAAAGACTTTATGTATTCGATGCCAATGGAAACAAATATCGCGGACCATCCAAACTAGGTTGACATCAAAAATGAAGAACGCTTGCAATGGGCAAAAATGCACAGAAAATTTAGGGTTGAAGATAGGGAAAAGGTAAATTAGTATAAATTTTGTCATTGATAAATAATTTCTTGAAAATATCAAGTTTTACAATAAATTTTTATAAGTCACATTCTCTTTCCAACAGGAGACTTTCACAGGGAATGTTAATTTCGTTAGACGAAGACCCAAGGAACGTTATCAGTTATAAAGCTGTATAGAAAAAAGTTAAACACCCACCATCGGTCATGATCTGGTCACATAATCGCTAATAGCACCAGTTCTCTGTATTTTGTGGAGATCACCATAAGTCAAGTGCAATATGCAAATGTTATTGGAACTGTATTTTTGCCTTTCCTAAACTCACTAAATGAAGGAGAAGGACCATATGCCTTCGTACACAATAAAGCGAAATGCCATATAGCGAAATCGATAAAATCTGTTTGTCTTTTGCCTTGGTTCAGAAAGTCATCTGATCTAAATTCGATCGCAAATGTATGGAGCACGTTGAAAAAGTTTACGAATCCAACAGTAGCAGTTTTAAAAGATAATATTCACAGACATTGCTAAGAAAGATAATATTCACAGACATTGTTAAGAGACCGCAAAACTGCAAGAAGTGGTAAAAACTGTATTTCTAGATAGAATTAGTGCATTGATTAAAGCCAAAGGAGAATTAAAAAAATATTATGTAATATCTTCTATAAAGCATAAATAAACATTTTGCATTAGTAAGTGCCTTGTTTTATTTCATTTCTGAATAGTTTAAAAAATAATTAAAATCAGATTCAATTACCAGATACTCTAGTGTAATAACTAGGTGTTTTTGAACTGGTAAAGTCAAGATAACAGAATGTAATATTTACGAGCGTGTATAAGCCATTAATCAAATTTTAACGGATATGTTTGCCCAAAAACTACTTGCATATAATATTGTACTTTGATACAATTTTTTACTCTCTTCTGATTCCGAAATACCAACTGAATTAATAATACTTGACACTCATGTATCGCATTTTTAATCTCTCTTACAAACGTATCTAGTAGGAAATATGGATATAATTAAAGTTAACTGTTTGATTTTCTAATCAAATACCATTATAAACTACGTCAGAAAGTACTCGCGCAATAGCAACTATTATAAAACAGTTTCTATTGTTTCACGCTTGCAACGTACCACTACAGCGTTTTCATCTGTCTTTTTTTTTGCACGAACCCAGTCAACGTATATGTCGAAAGCACACGATTTTTAAATACAAAATGTTATTGCAAAATTCTGTGCGAGGTGTGTTACATTACGGGTACATTCACCTTTGGAAACGTATAGTAAAATCGCCCGCTATTTTTGTCGCACGGCAAATATCCACCAACAATGGGTTCATCGTCGATACAGAAACAATTGCTTAACGTACATAATAAAACAATTGCCGTCGTGGTACACGTATGTATGCATATACAGGTATACTCATGTTTGTAGACCGATATTGTTCTTGCAAAGAATGATATTCGCATCTGAAATGTAGGAAGGCGAAACAGTACACCTCAATTCTCATTTAATTACGAAGCAGGAAAAAAATCTCCGTCCAAAAGTAGAAAACGACGATGACCCACTTTTCTGAACTGCTTTTTCTCTCTATGATTAGCGGAGTTTTCGGAGTAGTTATGACTATTATGGAAAAAAAAGACTTTTAATATGAAAGAATTTCCGCAATAAAAAGTATATAAAAAAACTTTCCAAAAATTCCTAAACGTACATGAAAGTCCCTATTATTTCTTTCGTAAATTAGCATTAAAAAAGTCAATCAAAATTAGTCATATATTCGTTTCCCTCCCTAATTTTCTAAAAATACATTAATCTACTCCTGAAGATTTTATAAATAATTTGTAACTCAATAAATTGCTTCTGTTTTTAGTTTTAATAAAATTTGAGTTAAAAACACATTTTAAATGGAACATATATCAAATTTAAATACGCGTAATGCATTTTTGACATATTTACTTCGTATTTACTGATTTAAAATCTATTAATAAAATTTCCAAAAGACACAGAGACTTATACAAGAAACTAATTAAATTATTACATGCGTAAACATATTACACCTTTCTATTCTAAGATAGGGAAACAAGAAAATGCCAAAAAAATCCATGAAATAAGACTCTGGAAGTGTCGCCACTATATATCGCACGAAAGTTCAGAAAAATCTGAAAGATGAAAGATCGAAATAATAGAAAAAAATTATTTGGAAAGATTCGGTCACGTAAAAAGAATGAAATAGAAAAGAAAGAGTGATATAAGACTTATAACAGAAGCAAATCCAAAAGCAGTCTAAGAAGAACTTGGCAGGAGGAAATTGTGGACACGCCAAAATGGAGAGTCGAGGGAAAGAGTTATGACTGTTAATTCCGAGAAGGACAAGATGGAAGAAGTTCTAGAAAAGAGCAAAATGGCAGGCTCGCTTACAGGAGCCTCACGCCATTCGTAAGTCAAGAAAAAGAATGGAGTAACATAAATTAAATATTTTAAAATATATTATAATTATATATCACTACAAAAATATTATATTTGTTATATTTTCTCTTATAGACTTTTTACACCAAAATAAGTTTTTTTTAATATTAATTTCGGCCTTATGTAATAAATATTACTGTTTTTTCTAGCTTCCTAATAATTCACATGAATAAAATTGTTTCTTCTTTATATTATTTTTAACAGCATAATTTTACTTTCAGCTTCTTTTAGGTGTTTAAAATTGTGAATGTGTTTAAACTTTTTGTGATATTTTGAATTCATTATTAGTGATACTCATTATTACTCATATTAGTGATAATCAAGTCCAGGAATTTTTATTGAAAAATACCAAAGCGAAGAACGCGAAAAATACGTGTAATTATTAAGTTTATAAATTTTGTTTGTATTAATTTTATTTAATAATAATTATTATTATTTTCTTTTAAAAAATGTAAAAACCACCGAAAATCAATATTTACAAAATAAGATTTAAATTAAAAACAATTATTTAAAAATAATATATTTTAATATTGATGTTCAAAAAGCAGCTTTTTTCTCACTACTTTGCTATTTTTGTTACTCCCTATTTTTAAATCGTTATATATATTTAATAAATATTTTTT
The DNA here is from genome assembly GCA_031893035.1 of Dermolepida albohirtum. Classification (NCBI taxonomy): domain Eukaryota; kingdom Metazoa; phylum Arthropoda; class Insecta; order Coleoptera; family Scarabaeidae; genus Dermolepida; species Dermolepida albohirtum. The sequence continues at coordinate 81,531 of JAVIWB010001221.1, forward strand.
TTTAATTTCAGCGAATTACAATCGATCAATCAACTATGTATCTTCTAGGTATCAAATTTTAAATTAAACGAAAAAAAATTAAATTTTAATAATCAGATGCTATCCAATCGGAATTAAAGTCTAAAAAAATAATACAGGAAAGATTTTGTTGATGCAATTCTTAAAACACACACATATGGGTGGGGGTTAATAAATTTTATTTTATTGACAAGTTTATGCATATATACTTGATCCCCAGCGATATAGATTTTATATTACTATTTTTATTAAAATAAAATATGAACTAAACTTTTAATAAAGAGCTACTTAAAAGTAATTGTTAGTAGAAATGTGAGATATTATTTACAAATAATAGAAAAATATATTCTAAATAATACTAAGATTTAAACATGAAATGTAAAAAATAAAAAAAAATTTAACGTACCTTAGAAATTTATTTTTTTAATAAATTTTGTTTTCCATAGAATTACATATTATTTTATTATATGCTATTAAAATAATTTTATTTAACAAGATGTGAAAGCTTTTTCCCATAATTTTCAATTATTTAAATTAAAACAATTTTTATACTCTCAAAACAGATCTTAAAAGTCTAATATTATAAGAATTTAACTTTTTTTAAGCTCTCGAAAATATTTGACGTATAAAATTATAAAAGTTAATACATTAAATAGTGTCAAACAAAGAATTAATACATCCATGCCAAAAGGGCCCATGTTTTGATGTATATTAGTTTTAAGCTGAAACAAAACAATTTTAAAAGATTTCCTTCTCACTAGATTAACGGAATAATAAAATATTATAAATTATTTGCTAGACTGAAGAAATAGAATTAAGATGGTAATTTTTCCAGGATAATATTTGCCTAATTACATCCTAGAAAATAATCCATTTTTGGAAAGAAAGCCTTATATAACCAACATTTCAATATACCATATAAATAATGCACTTTTCTTATATTATTTAAAATTAAGGCAAAATCTTTTAATGCAGAACAATTACATTGCAAACACATTTCAATACTTTAAAAATATAAGAAAATAAACTCTCGCACGAGAAAAAGCACTTTATATGATTGATGTGAATATGTAAAGAAAAATCAAATATTTTCAATAAATTTTTTTATAAAAAACTCAAAATATTTTTATTTTTTGTTCATTTATGTAGCAAAATATTTCCAAGCCTGTATTTTACTTCCTTTCATTTTAAAACGCCAATATTATTAATAACCTCACGGCAAAAATTATCGAAAATTATAAAGTATTCTAAAATTACTTAATATAACGTATTCGAACATAAAAATATCAAGTACCTCTTTTTCTATCGAAACCGTGTACAACTCGTGTGTAATATGGGTCAAATAAGTTATTTGAACCATAGAAAGTTACAGTAGATATTAAAGCTGTTTTCATATATCTATATCAGCATATACGATCACCAATACCGGTTACACGAAAGGAAGTATATATAATGATGAATAAGCACAGAAAAAAGATTTTTCTCATTTATTATATAATAAAATTCGAAAATTGGTGCATCAACGATAATGTACTGATTCCAAATTTTTCGTGCATACATGTTTGATCAAAATTTATTAACATTATTTTCCAAGGAATAATGGATCTTATTCAAATTTATTTTTAACAATTCCAAAACCATAGCTTGAAGGTTATCAAGCCGCAGTCACGCTATTGGGAAACCCAGAAGCATTTAACGTAATGCACCTATAACGATTTTGTTATGAAATGTCCCTCTAATGTGTTTGTTAATAAATTAAATACTTACAATATTGTATTATAGTATATTATATTATATAGTATTGATTTTTTTTATATATTTACATTGAAGAAATTACTTGTTTCTACAGGTTTACTACGTTGTTGAACATCTGTGTCCGCTACAAAACAAATATATGTTAAACAGAAATGAATGATAAAACGATAGCAATTGTGCAATATTATCGACATTTTCCAATATAACGTCCCACCATATTAAATTACAATTTAACTTGGACAATACTTTTAAATATAATTTCTTCACATCTAAATATAATTATAATATTAAATACGCTTGCTTTAAACAGTAGTTTGACTTTGTATATTGAAACATATTTAAATATTAAACAAAAATAAAAGCAATATGATTTGAATATTGCTATATTAGGTATCATGTGTTTCATATGCTACGACTCATTATAAGTCTATATTTAAATAACATAAATACTGTTTTCAATAGTCATTTGTGTAGTATTCCGATATCTACTATTCCACGTTGGACGTATATTAGCCGTTCTGTAAACATAGTACGGGTACAGAGAGGAGTTCACTCGTCTCAAACTTACAATTTGAAATTAGCCGTTCGCTTAATCGTCTATAATGTATCTTTATAGTTTCTAATAAGGGTTACATTAAAAACATTGTGTATCCTTACATAAAGAGCATGGGGTGTTTCTTTCCTTCTAACGAATGTATAATAATCGCATATACTACGCGACTAGAAAACATAGACCGCTAATTTCCTTAAAATTTACACATATGTACGACGTGCTCTTTTGCCTGTTTCTATTCGATAAGTGTATACTAGCGCTTTCGTTTATCTCATTTTTTATGGATTAACACAAAAAAACGGAATTATGACTTGTATTAAATGTATTTATATATAGATGTAATGTTCACGAACGTATCGCATTATGATGGAAACGACTCACACATTTACGTTGGCCATGGAAAGCGGCATGATGTACGACCTAAAAACATCTACATAACATGGGAAAACACGAAATAGAGAAAAAAACTAATGAAATAATAATAATAAAGAAAGGACGATAATTATACAAGAGTAAGATGCGAATTCTATTAGACATAAAAGTGATTAGTTGATAGGAAGAAATAACAGGAATATGTATATGTATTTATAGAAGAAAATATATAAAAAAATTACCGTTTAAAGTGTTCACGTATTCTATCTTCTCTTATATTATCGGGTAAATTGCCGACCCAAAGGTGTCTAGTCTCTCTGACCATTGTGCTTTGAACACCTCATTGAGAAATTTTTGTTTTTCCCTTGACGCACTACACACACTTTTTCACAAACAAACACAGCCGTTTCGACTTCATGGCGTCGTCGATTTTACACATAGAAACTAAACGATCGTTGTATGGACCGCGGTTGCACACTGCACCAGAAAAAAATGAAAAAAAAATCACTGTACGATGTACACGATGCACTTTTCACTGTGGTCGGTTTCAGAACAAACCTTACCCCCCAAGGAAATAAAGAAAAAAACGTGACGAAATAAACGAAATAAAACCACTTACATTTATTATACCCTCGTCTAAACGACGCAAAATAATAACCACACTTATACAACACTTTATCTCGTTCACTTACTTAGCTGTTGTGTGTGTCGCTGATTTATTTGTTATTCTTTAATAATTATAAATAATATAGATATTTTTCCACTAATAACACTGCGCTGCTGGTCTCTCTCAGTACGTATTTTCGCTTCACACAACATACTGGGCCACAAACAGCTTGATCACTTGCTCCGCCTATAAACTAGTAACGACGCACGCTGCAGCTCTGGTCAGAGGGACACGATTTTAGAAAGGGATGGAGAGTAGCGTACGTCGGATTTCGAGCCGAACGATTTCGTGTAAAATAATATAGCGTTCCTTTATATTTTGTCCTTGTCTAGGTGGACTTTTCGTTCAGCTATCAAAGATTACTGTACAACTAGCAAAAGTTGCCTACTAATATTTTGTTATTATCTGCAATTTTCAACGAAATAACTAAATTTTACATCTTATATCTTATTAATTGCGTATTTATTATTACTATGTAATTGTTTGTTGTAAATTCAATCTGGAAGTCATATTTGAGTGTTAAATTGTGACTGAAAAAGAATATTACCCAAATAATTTACGTATTATACGACGTATTCGATAATATCACATATAAATTTGGTATACATATATAATCCAACAGTTTTATTTAAGTAAAAAAAAACTCATAAACACAATAATTATAAACACACGTAGTATTGCTTGTTTTGTTGTAAAAATTAGTTGTGCAACTACGTAAAAATAGAATATTTAGTTGAAATGTAAATAAGTACGAAATAATTATTTCCTTCTGTTTCTATATTTTAAAATATTTAGACGACTTTTATGTAAATATATAGCAATGTGGGCTTGAAAGGATATTTGTATTGATATATAAATCAATACTGTAGTTTCGAATATTATTTACAAATTTTTTTTTCTGAAATTTAATTATGAAAGATCAATTTTAATTGATTTTCTATATAATACAAGCAAAGTATTTTATATTTAACATAGAATAAAGTCTATATTAAAATAAATTTATAAATCGATTAATATTCATTAAAAAAACGCGGTGCGTCAGTGTAAAATTTCTGTAATATATTCATTATTTCAATTATCATCATATTATTCTGTAAATAATGTTATAAAACGCATTTGCCTTTCTATAAAATTTAAAATTAAAGTACATGGACGATGTTTTTCGGACGACCAGTACACGCAGTTAATTGAGCCCGGCAGAGCCTACTTGAGAAGGGTAGGTCGGTTGTGCAACGGTATAAAATGTGTACACTGCATGTATCAGAACCTTTTCTTTTTAGGGTAATTTTTTTCTGATCTGGGCGAGGTATTCTATAGGACAAAAAAATGAAACAAAGAAAATATGCAAGAACGTGCACGTTTAACGAAATTAACTCAAGAAGAGTTATGAACGTAAATATTTGATAGAAATATCTAGGTTGTTTACGTCAATGCGGCACTATCGAGAAGATAGGAATTGGGGGGATGCGAGCGAATAATAAAAAAAAGTATTTTTCCGGCTTTGCCGTAATCTTTTCTAATCGCTCGGCATCTGCGATGCTATCTGCCACTTATACTTTTATAAAATGGCTGGGTAATGACGTGGCGTGAAACGCGCATTCGCAAGAAAATCAATACTTCCACCTCATTCTGCGCCATCTAGTGTTTGCCATTTAAATTATGGTAACATTGATTATTTTTCCATCTTGCAAATTAGTGAAAAGAGTAGCCTATAGATTTGGGCGTTTTTAGTGTTCTATACGTGTGCTCGTACAGCTAGGATATTTATACTTTTTATAATACATTAATTGCAAACGATCTTAAATTTAATTTACTAACTTCATAATAGATGCATATCAGTAATATATAAATCGTACAAAATTAACATAAATAGTGCACGAAATTGGAAAATATTATTGTTTGTGAATAGTGAAGTTTTGTTTTCATGTTTCAATTTTTTTTGTCTTAATATCTTTCAATTTAATTGGTTACATATAAATATTTACTGAAGATTTAAAAATAAACACGTTACATTCATTCAAAGTTATTAACATCATTATGAAAAGTTATAAATAAAAATACATACAAACATACAGTGCCCCCCAAAAACACAGTTGTGGTCAATGAAGCAGTAGTAAATATTAGGAAGATATAAGAATTTCAATTGCTTGAAGCAGTTTTATCGCGTACCATTTGTTAAAAAATGTTACTACTTAATATAAATAAAATAATAAATTATCATTTTACATGTACAATTTTCCCTGATGGAAATAATTAATAGCAGTGTTTTAAAATCTATTTGACTACTTAAGTCGCATACGGTGTCTTTATTATTGAAATAGGTGAAAGCAGTTAATAATACTACTAATAAAGAGTGCTTTTTTGGAGGCGAAGAACTTTAAATTAAAATAAAACACAAATGCTTTTAATATCCATGAAATTGGCTTTATTTAAAAGATAATTTTATAGCATTAATGTTTGAATATGATTTCGGGCATGTGGCCACCATGACTGGTGCGTACATGGCGTAATCTGAAGCTCCAGTTTTGACACACTCTTTGCAGTAAATCAGGCTGTATTTCGACAATAATGCGTACAATGTTGGCTTCCAAGTGCTCAACTGTTTCAGGTTTATCGACGTAGACATGCGACTTTACATATCCCCAGAGAAAATAATCTAATGGCGTCAAATCGCACGAACGAGGTGGCCAGTTAACAGGTCCATTTCGGTCCATTTCATGAAATTAATCGCCCGTCAAATGTTTCTTTCAGTAAATTAATTGTATCACGCGCTGTGTGGTATGTGGGGCCGTCCTGCTGAAACCACATATCTGCAACATTAATGCCTTGCAATTGAGGTACGAAAGAGTTAGTAATTATGTATCTGTACCGCTCATCGTTGACTATAACGTTCTGACCATCATCATTTTTGAAGACATATGGACCAATGATTCCACCGGCTCAAAAAGGGCACCGAACGGTGATTTTTTCTGCATATAATGGTGTTTCGACAATGTATTGTGGATTATCATCGCTCCAAATGCGACAATTCTGCTTATTGACATAGCCATTTAACCAAAAGTGTAAGAACTTTACGCAAAATTTTCCATAAAGTGGATGAACACAAGTTTAATTGTTGAGCACCACAACGAATTAATGCATTTGGATCATCATCAACACTACGCTGCACACCATCAATCGCTTGTTGCGTGCGCACTGTACGGTGTCTCACGGGGCGCGTATTATCGTTTAGAGTAAACGTGTTGCGAAAACGATCCATAGTTTCTCGAATTAATCGTTCTGATGGACGATTATGAGAACCATAAAATGCACGTAATGAGCTTGCTTTGGTGTGAGTCTATTCATAATGAATTGCCAAACTAAGCTAACTACAAAACAACCGGGAATTGTCAAATCGGCTGTACAGAAAACGGTATTGCCAGTTTAAAGTTCTCCGTCTCCAAAAAAAGAAAACACTCTTTATATTAAAATAAGGGACCCCTTTTTTTCAATATCTATGTTAACGACCTCTTGGAACGTCTTGACTGCAGAGTGTTAGCTTATGCCGACGATCTAAAAATCTTTAGCAGTATTAATTCACCTGAGGATAGCACTAATCTTCGAACAAATCTGTGCATTATTGATGAATGGTGTACCTATAATCGGATTCAGCTAAACATCGACAAATCCGCTGTTCTCTCTTTTCGCAGAAGTGACACTCCGCTTCACTGTGACTATAATGTTCGTCAATCTACTATACCTAGAGTATACAACTTCAAGGATATTGGAGTTTTGTTCGATTCGCCTCAGCTTTTCTAAGCAGATAAATAGCATAAGTACATCATCTGCCAGAAGTCTTGGTTTCCTCATTCGGTCTTGCAAGGGTTTTAGTAACCTGCACACTTTGAAGGTTCTTTAAATTCCAGAAAATGGAATACGCTTCAGTAGTCTAGTACCCGCATTACCAGCAGTTACTCCTGGAGCGTATTCAAAAGAGATTTTTGAAATATTTATCTTATAGGATTGATTGACATTATCCTGTCTTTGGTTCGACGTATGAGGGTCTACTTGCTAGACATAATTTCGAAACCCTTTGTATACACAGACAGAAAGCTAGTGGTGGATTTCTATATAAGTTAATAAATAATTTTATTGATTCTACTGAGCTATTGTCTCAAATTGATTTCTTCGTACCTAAGTTTGATACTAGATCGTCGGCAACTTTCTCAATACCTAGGGCAAGAACCAATATACTTTACAAGGCTCCACTGGTACATATGTGCAGAAATGCCAATGGATTATATTGGGTTGGCAACTAAGTACTTTCGGTTTTGTAGTATAAAATAAAACACTTTTTTTTAAACAAAGAATAGTTTTTAATCAATTATATATTTTCCATTTTGCTCAATGACCTTTTGCCATCTTTATTTCAGCTGCATGATTCCGCGCTCATAAAATTTCTGGTCCTTATCAGCAGAAAAGTGAACCAGGTGCAAGTGAAGGTCATCGTAATTTGTGAAAGTTTTACCATTCAAAGAATTCTGCAAACTTCGAAATAAATGGTAATCAGATGGTGCTAGATCTGGGCTGTATGGGGGATGTGGCATCACTTCCCAGCCAAGCTCCAATAGTTTCCCGCGAGTTGCCAAAGATGTGTGAGACCTTGCATTATCTTGGTGGAAAACTACACCTTTCCGATTTGACAATTCTGGCCGTTTTTCTTTGATTGCTTCATCCAGTTTTATTAATTGTTGACAGTAAACATCAGAATTGATCCTTTAGTTCCTTGGAAGCAGCTCCAAAAACACAACACCTTTGTAATCCCACCAAACTGACAGCATGATCTTTTTTGGATGCAATTCAGCTGTCGATGTGGTTTGAGCTGGTTTATCGTGTTTGCTCCATGATCGTTTTCGAACTATGTTACTGTACAGGACCCATTTTTCATCACCAGTGATGATTCTTTTTAAGAAAGGGCCGGTTTCATTTCGTCTAAGGTGCATATCGCAAAAGTTGATTCTTTGTGTTAAATGAATTTCTTTCAATTCGTGAGGTACCCAAATATCAAGCTTCTTAACTAGCCCAAGACATTTTAAATGTTTTTCAATTGTTGTGTGCGATGCATGTAGCCTCTCCGCAACCTCTCGAACAGTTATATGACGATCCTCTTCAATTATGACTTTGATATGATCATCATCAACTTCAGTAGGCCGACCAGAACGTTGCTCATCTTTGAGGGAAAAATCTCCAGAACGGAATTTTTTATACCAATTCTGACACGTGCGCTCAGTTAAGCAATTAGCACCATAAACTTCACATATCTTTTTGTGAGCCGCAGCAGCTTTCTTTCCTTTACGGAAATAAAATAGTAAAATATGTCGAAAATGTTCGTTTCTGCACTCCATTTAAAATTAACCCACAACTAATAGCTTTAATAAAAATCACGCACTACTTGTTTCTGAAGTTACGTCAATGTGACTAGTATCACGCGACAAACGGTAAAGTACAGCACTAACATACGTTATACAAAATATAAAGCAACGCTCTCTCAGTAAAAACCGAAAGTACTTAAAAACCAATATTTATAGTTGTTACGGTTTATTTTTCATTTAGAACAATTTCGTAATTGGTCAGTTTCGATTATATTTAATTGTTTGTATACAGCAACATGAAGACCAACTGCATATATGACATTCGTATGATATATGGTAGCGCGCTGGAATTGTTATTTTCGAAAATGGTCGATGAAGAAATAATTAATAATTCTTTTTTTTTTAAAAAAAAGACATTCATACTTATATTTATGTATTTAAATATTTAATAAATTTGTATATAATAATCACACGTACACTGGGTGTGTCAATTTTAATCTACCTTAGAAACGGTGGGGAAAGCGATGGCCAAGGCAACTTCACAGCCTTGTTCTTGAATAGAGCTACGCGCGCGGTGTGAAGGACCAAACGAAACATCCGTCATAAATTTCGCTCTGTTGGCGCCGTACTTTTTTTTTTTACGATCTAAATAAAGGCTAGAACCAGATAACAAAAGACAAATCTGAACTTGCGAACCACGACCTCCGCGATACTTCTTCTGTCACTGAAAATAACAGTTCGGCTGCTGCCCATTTTTGCTTGAACAACTGAAGACGTTCTGAAATTCCCGAGCGGTCGTACAGGCAGTAACCTGCAGCACTTCGTTCCAACGTTATTCGCGATTTGTCTTGCCGTGCAATCAGCACGTAGCAAAGTACTTAATTGCCAAACCAATATTTATATTTTTGGTTAATTAGTTTCTTATTTTTGTTTGTATTAAATTAACTGCACCTATTTTTATTTTTAAGTTCAGTAATATGTCCTGTAATTGGTCAGTTAAACTGTTGGGCGTTAATGATTATTATTATTATCTCTCCCACTCTGAATATAGTATAGATAACTAGAACATATTCCATTTGTGTTCATTTCTTAGTCTGAAGAAGCTACTGTGTTGGCGACACAATTATTTCTATTTTTTAATGAAAATAATTTGTGAAAATCACACAAGATTTTTGTGAATAATCATTGCCTCCCTCTCTCCTCCAACACAAAAATGTATTGAACGACATGTCGGTAACAAAGTTTCCAGAGCGTATATAGACTGACGCTTGCACCACGGCGATTTGCCGAATAAAAGAATGTTAAAAGGAATCATTCAAATGTTAATAACACCCTGTCTACTACATATGTTTCAGAGAATCACTCATCTTCAGGCAGACTTGTGTTATTAACGAACGATTCCTTCGTAGAGTTCATCATATCATTTCGATACAGAAAAATAATGAATAATCATTGCCTCCCTCTCTCGTTCGTTATAACACAAGTCTGCCTGAAGATGAGTGATTCTCTGAAGCATATGTAGTAGACAGGGTGTTATTAACATTTGAATGGTTCCTTTTAACAAGATTTTTGTGTTTAATTTTGTTATTTTTGTTTTGTATAAAATTCTGATGCACCAGTACAATGCTTGCTAATATATTTGATGCAATTCAATACCTTACAGTTACATTTTCTAAGATCCTAAATACATGTTCGACTTATTTTAGGCAACTTTTTTAATTACAAAAAAATATTCACTAATTCGCAAAATGTACTTGCCTTAAGACGCCTTAAATTCGATGACAAAGGTTTTGCAAATTCAAAGCCTTTGAGAATTACTGCTCTGCACTTTATTCACTGAAGTACTGGGCAATTCAGTGTTGCCACCTAAGTTACCGATTTTTCGGTAGCGCTATCGATTTCGCTTTGAATCTCTCGAATCGTCTTGAAGTTCTACCGAATTTTCGCTTTTATCATCAATAATTACATTTCTCTTATAAAAGATTTCTTAAAAGTAAAGTAGATTTTCCTGTACGTGAGTCTAATTGAAAAATAAAAAAGTTCTCAGATAAAATATACGGCGCCACGTCATTCGTCCACGAAATCTATAACTACACAATACATGAGCAGTAAAACAGAACTTGGTTTATTGAAAATTACAAAACTAGAATCCTTTAAAATGCCTAAACAGAATTGTAGATTTATCGGAGTAAAATTAAATCTCCAAAACCGATAAATGGGCCCGCAAACGATTTTTGCTTCATTTTCAAGATGTTTTTCGTTGCTTTATTACCAATTTAATAACTTGCCTTTTTTAGTTTCAAATTTAATAAAATATATAATGGTAATAGAAATAAACCAGTGGCTGATCCTAGTTTTGGAATTAAAAGATCGAAATATTCCAAAAAATATAAACATGAACGGAAAGAAATAGAGGATTTCAGAGGGTGACTGACTTAAAATCCTACTATTGTACGATGCAATAATTCCGATAAGAATATTAATACTACGAATGAAAAAGACATTTTAATAAAGCACAAAAGATCTACACATCATCTCGAAATAAGTTAAAGTTGGTTCACAAACATCGTTTAATAATTCAGTTCGATATATCTGAAACAAAACAATGGAAAGAAAGTATTTCAGAATGTGAGAAATAAATAAATTTAATGATGAAATACGATTGGCTGCGTTCATAACGTAACATAATATTCCGTTTTCTACAATAGATCATTTATTTAAATTGTCCTGACTCCAAAATAGCCCACGGAATTGCTTGTGAAAAGACAGAAACTAATGCAATCGTAAGGGTCATTTTGAGTAAAGAAACTTATTAAAATACCCAACATGTATGTTATGTATGTATATAGACGTTTGTAATGCAATATGGACATTACGATTATACAACAATATTGATTTCAACAACCCACGACATTATTTACCATTCAAAGATTTATATTTAGTCATATATCATTGCAACATCATTAACACTGTTAGATATTAATTCTGATAAACTATATAATTTAAGCCTCCATTGCTTCGATTTTTATGTACAATAGAACGGTGTAAGCAGATTGTTTTGTTTTCTTTTAAAAAATAACTGTACAATCTTTTTCATTCACGCATCTAGTTATGATTAATGTTGCCTAAACTCATTTCGGTATCAGATTTCGAAAACCTAGATTCTGAGTGGAGGTTACTTCGTAGCAGTCGCGGCCTCCAAAAATTCATTGGCAGTGTGAAAGAATTTTAGGCAACAGTAAAATCGTTGACTATTGTTAATTATTGGGGACGGGTCATGTGCTTTACCAATTTTGTCAACACTTGCAAATAACTTACTGCCATTACCACACTCCTCAGCAAATGTTGAAAGAATTCTTTTCAATGAATAACATCATGAAAACCAGGCAAAGAAACAAGTTAAATACTGATACTAATAACAGTTATACCGAAATGAATTTCTTAAAAATGAAAGTCGCTCTAGTTTTCTTGTTGAGGTAATGTTATTATTATATATGTAATCTATTGAACATTGTTATATTATGTTAGAGGGGTTACTGTAAGTCGGCATGCCTGGTGACGCGAGGGAAAATGCAGAGACAGCTGTGTTTATAAATGGTTTGCGCTAACATGTATGTAAGATAATATACAATAAAAAGTATTTAATATCTCGCTGAGTAGCTATTGTGTTAAAACGATCACCTAAAAAATAGAAGGCACAACAATAAAAAAATTAACTTCCAAAGTGATAAAAATCTTAAAGATGTAACCGAATGAAAGTAAATTAAGTATGTATATACGAGGCGTGTTTTTTAAGTAAGGGCTGTTTGAAAATAAAAAACAAACGAAAAATTTTCAAAAATCAAATTTATTTTCAGATTCTACATACATTTCTCTATTTTTCAACACAGCCGACAAGTTTGTTTAAACACTTATCAAACCTTACAACTAGATTTTGAATACCCTCTTCATAGAAACTTCCCGCCTGCTCCGATAACCAAGAGGTCACGGCCGTTTTCACGCCTTCGTGATCGTTGTAGTGGTTGCCGCCGAGATGATGTTTGAGACAGTGGAAATCGCTAGGCGTAAGATCGGGGCTGTAGGGGAGTTGTCCAAAACTTCTCAGCCAAAAGAGCCCAATAAAGCTCGGATGTGAACTGCAGTGCGAGGCCTTGGATTGTCATGGAGTAATAAAATTCCCTTTCTCAGCATGCCGCGTCTTTTGTTTTGAATCGCTCTGCCTAGCTTTCGCAGAGTTTAGTCGCAGGCTACCGCATTTATGGTGGTGGCGGGCGGTTCGATAATCTTGAACATTTTAAAGATACAGAACAGACCGTACAGGTTACCTACACAGCTGCAACTGAGTACAGTTGTTTCTAAGGAATGCCGGGACACGACGCAGGCACTCGTTGTGGCGTACGCACCACCTATTAGTGTATATAACAAAACAGCCCTTACTTAAAAACCACGCCTCGTACATATCTAAGTATCTATGGTATATAAATCATAGTAAGTGGGTAAGAGTATTAAAAAACCATGATTTTCTTCGTAATGTCTAATTTAGTATAACACCGTAACGTAGTTATTGTGATAAAAGACTAAAAGTAAGAAAGGCAATAAACAAATTACGAAAAAATTAATTAAAATTTCAACAAAAGTAAAATGACGTTAATTTGCAATATAAATAATTTCAATTATAAATCAGATAATTGGATACTTTATCAAGAACAGTTAGAATAATTCTTCGTGTTTAACAATACAATGGATAAAGTTGATATTAAAAGACGGGTAAGTGCGTTCTTAAGTTTAATTGGTCCAGATATGTACAAAATAGTAGGACATTTATGCACAGCGAATTTAACAAAAGAAAAATCGCATGGACATATTTGCGTGCTTTTGAAATCAATTTTTTCGCCTACAGTTTGTATATACAGGGAAAGAATTGCATTTTATGACGCCAAACAGCAATTATACGAAAGTATAACAAAATGGTATGGTAAAGTACATAATTAGCCTGTAAAATGTGAGTTAGTATGCAATCTGATGGAAATATTAAAGGATAATTTTGTATGTGGTTTAAACAAAGGCAAAATTAGGAATCGATTATGTGATGTGGTTAGAAAAGCTCTGGATGGACTGTTGGCGATTGCATTATCCAAAAAAATATCATTGGAGTTAGAACGAAGAAATACTAACATTGTTAAAATAAAACCATTGTTCAAACAGAAACAGGACCAAGCAACTGTGTAAGGCAAGCCCGAAGTAAATTCAAAGCAAGGTGGCAACTGTAAAGTCTCTGGATTGAAGCATAATTTAAATTATAAATGCAAATATAGTACATATAAATGTCATAAACGTAACAAAAAGCACATTGATCAAATCAAAAGCATTGCAAAACCGAACTACAGTGTAGCAATGGAAAACACGATTAGTAGAGAAGCCTGAGCGAGGAGAAAAAGTCGAGGAATAAGCAAGAAAGCAACTCTGGTACCGCCTTCCTCACAAATCCTTCTACAAAGGAATAGTCTGATTTCAAATCAGAATAATAATAAATCTAAGAGAATTGTTTCGAGACCAAAATATTTATAAGATTACCTCATAGAAATGAATATATTTTCTATTGTATTTATATTTTATGTGCTGTAAATAAATATGTTGTGAAACTTAAGAAGAGAGATATATAATGCATTGAATAACGTGTGAGCAACAATGAGTGACCTGATCCTACACTTCTTTCCATATATATCACCTCAATATTTACTTCCTCTTAAAAGTAAAATTAGACAGTGTGTCACGCAATTCTAATAATTATATAAAAATATGCTAGCTACTACGTAAACAACAAATACTACTGTGAAAACGACATTTTCGCTGCGTATATGTGAACTGAAGACTTTAAAAAGACTGATGAAGGCTAGCATATAAGTATAAATAATGGATATTAATCACAAAACAAGTTCTGTACACTGCACGTCAATGAAAAGTTAATGACATAAACATAAAGTAGGAAAACTCACTAGAAATTACTAAACTGCTAACTTCAGATAGAAAAAAGCAAGTAAGTACTGATATGGGGCATGCGGAAAGTAGTAAAATATCAGGTCAATCATTGTTGCTCACTCTGTATTGTCAATATTATATATGTAATGTATTAACCATTGTTATGTTAGAATGATTACTGTTGTAAGTTGGCATGCCTGGAGACGCCAGGGAAAAGAAAGAGAGAGTTATGTTTGTAAGTTGGCTACATCTCTGTGAGACAATATACAATAAAAAAATATTTAACATCACCCTGCGTAGTTATTGTGTTAAAACAACAACCTAAGAAAGAGAAGATACAACAATAAGTGAATTAACTTCTAAAGTGATAAAAATCTTAAAAAAGTAACCGAATGAAAGTAAATTAGATATGTATGTACATATCTAAGCATTTATAGTATATAAATCACAGTCAGTGTGTTAAAAAAACATGACTTTTTTGTAATGTTTAACTTGTTAAATTAAAATCTAATCGAACAAAATCCTTTAGTTTAATTTTTTAATATTATTTCAATATTAAAAAAGAATATCAAAAGGTATAATTTAAATCTATCGAAAACTACCAAATTTTCCTGATCGATATATCGATTTCTGTGTTGGTCGGCGTGGCAACCCTGCTAGGTATGGTTTTCTAATATATTTTCTACAAGAATGGAGATGCTCCCACTAAATTTATTTTAGTTAACTTTTCTACATAATGAAAACGTTTTTCTTAACGTTTTAACAGTTAGCGATTCACATACAATACATCATTTATGAATTTATATTCTTTAATGTTAAAAGGTTAAACATAACAGATTTGTTCTCTAAAATAAACAATAGAGTTTACTTACATCAAATTCGGATCCACATTCAACTGTTCATGACACAATAAACACATTTTACACTTAACGAACGTACTTAAGTCTATATGAAAGATTAACAACGTATGAGTTTATACTTGTTCGACGCAGACAAATTCGAGAAAAAAAATCTGTTAAAAACCATTGCAAAGGTTATGACTCAATATCATTTACTGTGGAAGATAATTTTGATACATTTTTATTGTATTCGTTAAGTAAACCGCTATTTATGAATACGTTTAAAAGGTATATCTTTTTGTTAATTTTCCTTAAACTTTGCTTTATTTATTTTTTTAATCTTCTTTTAATAGCTAGTATATATATATATATATATATATATATATATATATATATATATATATATATATAAAATCGTGTCTGTTTAACACGAGCAATCCGTCGTGTATACTGTATTTCAAAGAGAGACAAATTTCTGAACAAACCCAAATGACGACTAATTCACATTGGTTGAGAAAACGCAAAATCACATAGTCGTATCTTTAATGACGTACTATTTGGACTTTTTCAAATTAATAAATAAAATTGTATGTTCTCTAAACAAATATCTTAGCTACACACATAAAAACATTACTTAATTTTAATGTGTGGCTTATGTAATAATACATATTTTTCTATTCAAATCTTTACGAATATTACAGG
Source organism: Dermolepida albohirtum (assembly GCA_031893035.1). Lineage (NCBI taxonomy): Eukaryota > Metazoa > Arthropoda > Insecta > Coleoptera > Scarabaeidae > Dermolepida > Dermolepida albohirtum. The sequence goes on from JAVIWB010001221.1 coordinate 97,767, forward strand.
TTGTAATTTGGACTTGGAGTGTGTTCAGAAATTGGTCTCTCTTTTTGAAACACGGTATAGCGACATTCGATCAGTGTTGCCAAATTAAATTGGGCAACATTTCTTAAAATTAAGGCTTACTTTTTATTAGAACATGTAACCTGCGTTTCGGGCGATAGCGCAATTTGGCTTTTTTACTAGTTTTGAATAAATTAAAAGATTTTTGTATTGACTAATGACTGAGAGAAAAAATAATAAGAAAAAAATCATATTAGGGTAATTCATGTTTATGTTATTGCCACTACGCTGCCTCTATTCATTTAGTGATTAAAAGTTGTAAAACTGTTAAATAATTCCGAGTGTATAGTTGAATTAATGCTGTTGGGTGGGTTAATTGGCTTAGTATAGAAAACAACATAATAACGAATGAGAATTATATTCACAATTTCGTGGTAAGTGGACAATTCTTTACTTAGTTTTTCTTTCCTCTTCTTAGTTTCTTAATTTTTTATATACACATATGGTTAATGGTGGTGGTAATAATTTAAAAAATATGTTTATTAACACATTTGAATAGTAGAAGTCATTTTAACGTATGTCCCACAAATTTACAAAGCCACAGGCCTGATTTGATCAAATATTCTTAAATTAAAATAATTCTAAGCCCCATACGACCAAAATTTAACTTCCTCTATATGGTGTACATGTATAAAATCTAGATTTGAAAATAAATACAATATAGATAGTTTTTAAGTGTTAAATGGTAGTATCTGGTGGGGATATATCTAATGATATTTGGAGTTTTGGCATATTGTTATGGAAATAAAGAATATTGCTGTTTGTATTCACATATGTGATTACTAATTGTAAACTTTTCCAATGTTATTTAAATTAAAAATTGGTCAATTCTATGCCGAGACGAGTCCAATAACTAATAATTAAAAATGGGGTATCTATAAAATATAGAAATTTCTTATCAAATTAAATATAACTGTCTTTAATGATATTAACAATAAATAACTGATCTTGTTTTAAATTATTTGACAACTTGACATTTAATATACATTATATTCGGTCCATAGGTTTGATACAATTTTGTTAGAGGTTACTTGCAAAGCTTAATTTTCGTCAATCATTTCTTTTAAAAGAGTATCTCAAACTTATTTCTTATAAACAACCTTTACCTCTTACGACATGCATGGAAGAATTTTAAAAAATTAAGGTTAATGCTATTTAAATAATGTATATACTATACGTTCTTTCCTAACTGACTTACAATCTAAAGCAAGTAAAATATCTAAAAACAGCTAACAACGATTTCGTTAATTGATTTTTTAAGATTCAATTTTGTTCAAAATAATTGCTATATAAGTATTATTCATAGCACTAGATATTAAATAGTTTCAGAAGTATATAGAATTAATAGAATACATCTTACCGTATTAGTCTTATATGCGCATGTATAAGCAGACATAACCTAATATAAATCCAAATAATACAAACTCAGGCGCGAATTCTTAAAATGTCATTCGATTTACACACTGTCTTGACATTTTCTGTAAATAATAAACCATTATTGTCAGTAATTTGTCATGAAATGTTATTAAAATTAAAGAAATATGCATACCTTTTATATAAGAACTTGCAAACTTATAAACAACAAAATTCATTATTTTAGGTTGTTTTCGTTCTGGAATATAACCTAGATCGTATTAATTTTCCCTCATTATTAGAGAATCTCTTTTCAGCATCCAATAATAATTTGTTTATCTTCTTCTTATTCCATTTTCCAGAATACTTTATATTCGTTTTTGTTTTGATGTAACATCGCTTTCTGTTTTTTCACATACTTTTTTAAAATTTCCATCCAATCACAGAACAGATTTTCATAATTTGGACTGATTAATAAACAAAATTAGCTACTTATCATAAAGACGAAATAGTAAAAATATGTTTTGCAGAGGAAATTGAAAAAATATATTTACTTTTAATGCAATAAAAACGTTTTGGGGCAATGCTTAAAAGACATTTTAACTATAAATAATGTAATAAATATCTAATGCTTGAACATGTAGAAGAAATTGCATAAAGTATTTGGATAATACATTTTTCACTAAACATCGACAAATTATATGCATTGAAGTCTCTACTATATGTACAATGTAAAGCAGTGTTTATCAATCTTTTGGATTGTACCGAAATTTTTGTAGGTGAGAAACTAACTATATATTTGGGTCGCGCTACCTGTTACAAACAAATTTATTGAGTCTCTGTATAAAAATGTTGAGAAACCCTGGCACAGAGTTCGATGATTTTTGTAGTGCCAGACAATATATGCATGTGATTAAATTACTGAACACCAGATTTACACCAGCGCGTATAGGCAACTGTTCGTACATAGCGTATATATGTTTAGTCTACCGAAAATTTTCATGGCACGGATATACGGAAATGCAAATCGATTTATATTCGAAAAATATTAAATGCACTTTTAACGTTTTCAACATATTTTCGACAACTACATTACTTTGCAATAAAATGCCGTATTTAGATTAATAAAATAATTTTAATTAATAAAGTACACAAATAATCAGCACATACCTATATTTTTATTGAATATATCCTAGCTTTACGTAACAAATGCACACCGCATTTTAAATAAATTCTTTATATTTTATTCAATTTTATTATATAAGTGATGTAACTGTTTTTACATGTTCAAATTTAGAAAGTAAAGTAATTTCAAACACAGAATTAAATCTGTATGTGTCAGGATTATAGTTTGCGAAGATATGAAAATATTCTAGAAATTCTAATAAGTACAAAATACTATATATAAGGAAAAAACATGCAAAAATGTAACTTGTTCTTTACACTATTTGTTATTATATATATTACAAAAAATGATGCATTCTTGTCAAAGTGGAATCACGTAAATAATCACAATATTTGTTAAATATATAGAATAAAATATTATACATTTGTCTAATTTTCTATTTATGTTGACAAAAAAGACGTATAAAAAATAATGTTGCATTGATGACAAATCAAAAGTGCAATTCTGCAAATTAATGTGATGATTACAAATTAATTTGCAATCATCACACTTAACTATGATTTTGGTATTAGAAATTTTCGTTGGTTAAATTTGAAAAAGTAAAACGTGCATTTTGTATGTTTTATTTTTGTTGATCAAAAAGAACGCGACAAAAGATGACACCACAATCGAAAGGGCGATTCTATAAAACTTTTTTTAATTTGCCGCCAGGATATTTGAATTCGGTAATTATTGTTTGTTGGTTAAATTTAACGGATTATATCGTGTTGATGCCTGTATGCATGTAGTTCCTTTTATTTAAGTCAAGTGTTTCAGAAACTGCCTGTTATACAACTAATACCTCAGTCCTTATTTGGATACGAGTTTTGAATAAAATTTAAGGTAAATTTATCTTTTAGATCGCGAGAAACTAGTTAACTTTCTTCCTTAAGGTGTCAACCATTTGCAAGAAATAAATAGTTTTTGAACCTAAATGCTCATTAATAATAAAAATGAACTTTCATTTTTATTATTAATGGAAAAATGCACTCGCTTTCTCAAGATAATACTTTTAAAGCATTAAGAATGTTAAGTTTCAAGATTAGACCCCGCTACATATGTAATTCTATGCCATTAAATTTTATATTTAATTAAAATTATTGGAGATTAAAGATAGAGTAGAATACTGTTCAGAAAATAACTAGTTGAAAAGTATTTTTTTTGATAAAACTAACTGTTTTTTATTTGCTAATTCACCGATTGTTTTAATAACAATAGATATTAATTTTATTTGTACAAAAATATTTAACTACTTACCATTTCTTGTGTTACATCCTCATTTGAAATTATTTAAACCTAAATCACACAACTATTATATTATTATTTACAGAATATCTTGTATTAATAGTATACCTTGAAAAATAATTTCTTTTACTTTTATACTTTCATATTTTTAGATGTGAATCCACCAAGAACTGTTTAAGTAAATAAAATTTCACTAGTAGAACAAAACTGACATAAAGTTAGTAAACAATGTTTTTTATTTAGTTAGCTTTATTTGCAAAAGAAATATTTTTTTAAGCAAACATTACAAAATAAACATTCAAGAATAATTTGTTATTTATATCTTTTGCATAATCTGTTTTATTTGAAAATAATATACTTACTGAATAATACCTATATAAAAAGAAAGCTTTGATATTAGGACAATTTGTAATTTTAAAAATTGAACTTATATGTAAATAAATATGTCATCTTGCTAAGGAAATGGTGTTACTCATAACTATATAAATCGATATAGTGAAAGTCATGTCCATATTCTTCCATATATTTATTTTGAGATTTATATTGACAAAAATCAAGGTACATAAATTTGTTATGTGTGACTTACAAAGAGGAAATAAAAAACAAACATCAGAAATGCCATTCTTCCCTGTTTTTACAGACACTTAAATTCAATAAAAGCCTTTTCATTAAGGGAAATGCGTGATAGTTCTAACTGTTAGTATTATTTCTCTATACAACTTTTTAAATACATATTAAGAGAGTAGTACAACAAAAATACTTCGTAAGAAGTGTATTAGAAATGAAGTGACACATTTTTTTTTATGTCTCGACAGGTTTTCTACACATGCGTAGTGTTATATCACTTTTTAAAAAATACTATACATTGTCTAGAACATAGTACCTAAGAAAGGCCATCGACATACACAATACAAGTTGAAAGTTTCATGAACTTAGATTGCTAGTAGAACATTGTAAAGCTTTGTCAACCCGACTGATCGAGAAAGTAAATTGCACAGTTCAGGTATGTAATTTTGATTAATTATTTTTAAGTATTCTTATTTGAAAAGAAAACAAACCTAATCTAGGTGATAAGTATGTACACATACAAATAATTTTAAACCAGCAGAACACAGGAAAATGAAAATGCTTACAACTTAGTAAACTAAAACGTCGTTATACAAAAAAATGTATTAAAAAAACTTAAAATATATTTCGATAGGTGTATATATTCATTTATATATATAGATTTTTTTAAATTTAAATACTATGTTATATAATATATACAAGTAATAATATTAATAATTTAATTTTTCCATTCTTATAATTTTTGGGGAATGTAGACTTTGGTATCATATTGTTGGTAATTGTTCGTTAAATTATAAACTAACTTAACATAGCATAGATAATAAAAAAAAAATAATAAACAAAGATATAATAAATACTATTAAATTAAAAATACTATTTTCTCGTTATTTTTTTGCAAAAAAAAAATAAACAAATACTCATTCGTCAATATCTTATAAACATATATTAATTAAGAACGTTGAGACAATACATTGTTGTAGTTAGGCTTTTGGATCATCCTGCGCATAGAAGGAAGCCAAAAAAACACTAATCAAACATATCACAAAAACAAAATTGACAGAAAAAGAACGAGTTAGATTTGTTTTTGTCGGAAAGTTGGTGTATGTACTGAAGGGAGAATACCACGATTATAAACATAAAATCCCTACTGTGATGATGAGTGTGTCGTTACATTAATGTGCAATACTAATTGACGTTAATATTACTATTACATGCTATTTTATGATAAATTAAGGTCGATTTCTTACTTTTTAATTTCTTTAGATTGACAGTAATTATATACTTTAAATGTTAAAATAATAATTACTTGTTGAAAGTGAAATAAACGATATAAATGGAAGAAACTCGAAAAAAGAGTATATAAAGTAAAATAAAAACGCACACAATCTTAATTGTCGATATAAACTAATTTGTAAATAATACAAAATGTAATGTGATTTGTAACGAATAGAAAATGCTTTTATTAAAAAACAAAACAGAGAACTTATAATGGAGACACATCTCCATTAGGACTGTAGTCCTTTAATAGATCTCTGAGCCGCAGTATTTCTTTTGTAGCGACTGCTAGATCACCCTGTAGACTTAACTCTTTTTCTCTTAATCGCTTGATATCTCTTTGGCAATTCTGAAAATTAACATTAATTTATATATGCCACATTCGTCATATCATAAGTTGAAGATTTCAATTTAATTTACATACCACATTCTGCCTCAATAGATCTAACTTATCACATTTTAGCCTCGTTACTTCTTGCATTAAAGTTTCGTTGTTCGGGCCTGTTGTACTGTTCGGTCTTTCCTGGCAGACACTGCAGGCCTTCGCGGCTGTTTCTGCGCTGGACATGCTTTCCAAACCGGTGTCGCTATCTATATACCCTCCGGCTAAATGTTCTAAGTCTTCACTAGTTAAAGATGAGTCATCTGAAGCTTCGGACATTGCCGGTCTGCTGTGTGCGTGTGCTGTTAAATCTGGTGACGAGGCGGTGGAAGAGTTTGTGCTCTTCTTACCGTTGGATACTATAGAACTCTTGGATAATGATCTGCCACTCTGTAAAAAAAATGTTTTACTAAATAAATATTTAGGAAAATGGGGATTCATATAAAAAAAATATTATCAGAATCCCATCTACAAGGTAGAGACCAATTTCGGTGAAATAGTTAGTATAAGTCTACTAAGAAAAATTGCGTCTTAGGAATCTTTATATTAGGTAGATTGCGCCAAGGTCATAATAGATTTAAAGTCAATCAAAAAATTAATGTAAATTAAATCGACGTGTGAATATAGAAAGAATAGGCTACTTAACACATCTATGGAATATCTTTTGATTTTTACATCTATGGAAGAACAACGTTATCGAATTTGAGGGTAATACTAATCATTCAATACTGAAATTTGAAGGTAATTTTTGAAGGAGCCTGTGGTTGATTAACTCAATCACTAAGGTTGATATATAACCCCTTTCCACACTAATTTTCGTATTCTGTATACGAATTTCGACAACTAAGTTGTCATCATCAACAGATTACTAAACAGTGTCGCGTCTGGAAAACTATGGCAAAATACACGCACGAAACAAATTCCAAACACGATCTGTACAGTTGAAAGCCAAACGCACACTGCGTTTTTTGCCGTAGTTTTCCAGGCGCGACACTGTTTAATTATCTGCTGATGATCACTATTTAGTTGTCGAAAAACGTATACAGAATACGAAAATTAATGTGGAAAGGGGTTCAACCTTCAGTGATTAAACCGAAATTTGACATTAAGCATACAATTTTTATTACTTTTGTATATTATACTAACCGATGGTGTAGACTCAGATATAGTTAACTGACTTGGTTTCTTGGAGAGCCTTTCGTGGCCATTCGATGCCGACAAATTATTATCGACACTCTGACTGACTTTCACTTTTGAACTCCACGCCTTCCTTACAGTATCGATGAACCTGGATCCGGGTCCCGAATCGCTTTTGGGTGTACCGGGGATTATGATGCCGGAACCGCCCAAAAATTCTTGCGTCTTCTCTTTCAGATCTTCCGTCAATTGTTGCAAGAGAGAAGTTCGGGTCCTGAGTTCCAGTTTGGCGAACTTCTCGGCCTTGTAACAGGCATTTTCCGCATTTATCAGTTTGGTTAACAGGAATTCCTTAAACTCCGTACCGTGTCTGAAGATTGCGGGTGTTGGTAATGTGGGACCAAAGAATGGTACGTCATCCCTAGCCGTTACGCTTACTTTGTACCTAAAACAACAAATATAATCTCAAAAAAAATCTTAACTTCTTTTGTCTTAATATGGAACATTTTACGAGAGCTGAATTTGGTTTTTTGATGCTATATAATCGTATTATGTATTTTTATAATAACAACAATATAAATAGTAATAATCTTTAATACTCAAAAGATATAGAATACAATTATAGGACCTACAATTAAAATTAATAGCAAATAAGTGCGGTTATTCAAGTATAAAGAAAAGCTAAGTTCTATAAAATGTAAGTTCTACGATATATAATAAAAACTTCACGAATTTTGCGGATGCTACAGAAAAAATTTAATTGTTTTAACCAATTTTCTTCTTCTTTCTCAAAATATTCGCCTTTATGATCTATGTACTTCTGCATTCGGTGGAACCAGTTCGCAAAAGATTGGACCCGTTGTTCTTCAGTCGCCTCAGATACGAAGTTTTCGTAGGCCTCTACAGTCGCTTCGGTGGTATTAAAATTTTAATCCACGCAATTTGGTTTTTATGTATGGGAACAAAAAGAAGTCACTAGGTGCCAGATTGGGGCTATAAGGCGCTTGAGACATCAATTCCGTTTGTGAAGCGGCTAAAAACTCTGATGTTTGAGATGTGTTATGTGATGGTGTCTTGATGCAGAATAGTTTGTCGTCTTGGTCGTTTCTCGCCTACTTTTTGGAATACAGTTGGCAAACAAATGGTTGTAAACCATTAAGCATTGACTGTGCGACGATTCTCTATTGGAATAGTTGCAAGACAATAGATGCGTCCGAAAAAAGAAGTCACTATTTTCTTGTCAGAGCTTCGTCTGCGTTTTACTTTCGTGAGTTTCTCCTCGTCTTTGAAAATCCATTGAGCCAACTGTCGCTTGCTTTCTGGCTTGTAACAATAAATTCAACTTTCGTCACGTGAAACGATATCGTACACTGATTTTGCTCAATCTCGGTTGAAGATCTTAAGCATTTTTTTTCACCAAACCATTCGCGCTGTTTTTGAGCTTCCGTTAAATTGTGTGTTATCCATCGAGCGCAGAGCCTCCTGACGGCAAATGATCATGTAGGATAGTTATGATTTGAACCATACCTATGCCCAATAATGCCCGAATATCTCTGTATGTGCAGTGTTTGATGTCCTTATCATATTGTACACGGCGTCGATGTTTTTTGGAGTGACTGCAGTGGCAGGCCGTCCATCACGATGCTCATCTTTGAGCGAAACACGTCCACCCTGGAACTCGTACTGGCGTTCAACAGTCACCAAAAATGGTGCTAGCCCGAAACTTTTCGCGCGCAATTCTGTTTTTCATAACGCCCACTTTATCAAAAGAATTACTAAAAAGAGACAACAGCATATACTAGCAATCTGTAAATGCTATGCGGACTAGAAAATCTCAGAAAATATGACAAATATATTTCCGACAGTGCCACCTTACGAGAAGTAGCTGAATTGCAAAACTTTTGAAGTAAACTACGTATATATCATATAGAGTTTTAAAATAGAGGTCCAAAATCAAAAAATTTCCCCATATTTTTCTTCCCGGAACAAATCTAAAATTATGAATTAAATTATAAATAATATTACTAACTGGCCTTATAATATGCGACGAAAAGCAATTATAAATTGCATAAAAGTGATTTCCTTTTGTAATTGGAATACTCAATTAATATTTGCACGTTTTCTTATGTTGCCTTTTATGCAGTCACACAAGGAAATCATATGTTATTAAGTAGTAAAGGATATATTGCTGCAAGAACTACGTTTTTACTTGAAGCATAAATGGTGTAAATTCTGACGGTATAATTTCTTGTATGAATTGAATAATTATTAGCAAATGCCATGAAAACATAATATCCTTTCCCACGAGTTGAGGAAAGTTTACCACAAGACAATTGCATAACACGTATTTAATTATCATTCTGTCCCTTTTCTAATATGGTTTCGTCTACCTTACCTTTTCTTAGGTCAGCGGGCTGTAATTATGGATGCAGTGCTCTACTCTCGAAAGATACGAGAGTCAAGAATGATGTTAATGTATCGCAAATTTACAATGCTTTTAAAAGTTAAGTGTACGGTTCTTTCGCTGTGTGTTAACGAGGAAGAGCAATTCTGAAAATGTTTTACTATATATGTACATATTTTGGATTATTGATAGTTAATACGAGGGTATCCGTTTATATTTCGGGAATAGCAAAAGAAAAAAATTTTTATTATCGAAAATAGTTTTATTGCTTTTCAAAATATTCTCCTTGAAAATCAATGTACTTTTGTATTCGTTTAAACCAATCTAAAATGCATTGCTGCTACTGCGAAGGCGGTATCTCCAAAATATGAATTTTGAATGCTTAAAGCGCCTCTTCCGGCGTAGAAAAACCGTTGACCACGAAGTTTATTCTTCACGTGTGGGAACAAAAAGAAATCACAAGTTGCTAAATCAGGGCTGTACGGCAGATGGCTCATCATTCAATGTTTTGCCCGGTCAAATATTCAATTGTTTGAACCGACCTGTACGAACTCGCGTTGTCATTGTGGGGAATGATCTGTTTTTCCGAAAAAACAGGCGACGACTTGTTTTGATGTGCTTCGAGCGCGAACAACTCTTGTAGGTTTTGGCTCATCTTGGAATGCCCACACAGTCGACTGCTGTTTACTATCAGGCTCATACGTAGAGAGCCAAAATTCATCACCTGTGACGACTTTATAATATAAATGTTCTTTTAAACAACGCCACTGTATTTTTTGTGCATTTCTTGACACCAATTGACGCGAGTCCTTTTTTGAACGGTTGTCAAATTGTGTGGTACCCAACGTGAACATAGCTTCTTAACGGCTAAATGTTCATGCATGATCTTATGCACGCTGGTGTTACTAATATCTAGAGGTGCCTCGGTATATCACATGACGGTCTTGCATTATCAATTCAGACAACCTTCACGAAATTTAGCGTCCAAAGAACGCCGTCCAAGTTTGAATTCTCTATACCAACGATATACTGTAGTTTTCGATTGTGCTTCATCACCATATAAAGAATTCAGCTCATCGATGCATTCTTGTTGAGATAATCCACGCCAAAAGTTATGAAAAATAATTGCATGAAAATGTTCGTGAGTTAATTCCATTTTTTCGCTGACATAAAATTTTCATGTTACTGCCAACAATAGAAATAGCGACCGGATAATGAAACTGTCAAGGTAAATATATTGTCAAAAATGACAAACTTCACGGTGAAATCATCAGATCGGAGGCAACACTAACAGTGTTGCCGGTTCCCGTAATATAAACGGCTACCCTAGTATTACTTACATTTTGATATTTTTCAACTGATGGTGTTCATTATGCTTTAATTACGCTCTCTAAACTGATTTTTTTTGATTTTCTGAAAGTCTATACTTATATTTGACAATTATATATCAGTCTCCGATCTACTATAAGTTATGTTTCAAAGACTATTGTAATTTTTAATTAATGAAACAAGTTGTTGTCTGGTTAATTTCGTTGTTTTTTTTTAGTTTCGTCGTTTCACAATAACACACAAAAACTTCTTAAACGTTTAACAAATTCATTACCACTATTGCGTCTGATTATTCCACGCGCAACATAAAATATCAGGAAATTCCAATTATAGTGAGATCAAAAATGATTGCTTGAGTTAGCATTTCGGAAACAGAAATTTTTAATTTACCAAGTTTTTAATATTCTACTGTCAAAATTTTTCGTTTACTTCAGTTTTTCAAATCTGTCCTGTCCGACAACGCGTTTTATTCTAAAAGTCCTGACTAAATTTGAACACCTTTGGTACATTTTCAAAACTATTTATTTTTTTTAATAACCAGATATTTATTTCTAGGTAGACGGCTACTCTGAACTGAAAGAAATTAAGGCAGGGGTACTACAACGTAGAATATTGTGGCTAGTCCTTTACCTATTATACACCAGTGATATTCCTGAATTAAAGCAAGATACGACAGCCATCTTCGCCGATGACATTGCTATTATGGCCATAGGCAGAGATTATGAAGAAGCGACAGTAAATCGGTCCATAAAATTAATAATTGGACTAAGCACTGGCGAATTAAACTGAATCAAGCGAAATACGTCCATACTAACATATTCCTATTAGCATAAACAATATCCAGGTGGCATGTGCTGATACGGCAAAATATTTGGATATTACATCAGCTGTCAAGAGAGGAGCTCTCCTCTCCGCTGGAGAGGAGAGCTCATATTAAAAAAAGGAAGAATTAGACATCAAAGAGAATGATTTATTGGCTGGTCGAATGAAGTTCCACTCAGTTATTATATTATTGCGCCAAAAAATGCAAAATAGAAATAATTCAACAATTTCAAAACGAAGCATTAAGGTGCCCTTTGTACTTCAGAAATGATACCTTCCATCGCGACTTGGAAATGGACACCGTTAACCACACATTGTCATGTAGATGGAGTATTGCATGATGCGGTGGGCCAATATCAACATCAAAGAGAAAGGTTTATTGGCTGGTCGAACGAAGTTCCACTCAGTTATTATATTATTGCGTCAAAAAAGCTCTCCTCTCCAGCGGAGAGGAGAGCTCATATTAAAAAAAGGAAGAATTAGACACCAAAGAGAAAGATTTATTGATTGGTCGAACGAAGTTCCACCCAGTTATTATATTATTGCGCCAAAAGAAGCAAACTAGAAATAATTCAACGATGTCAAAACGAAGCATTAAGGTGCCCTTTGTACTTCAGAAATGATACCTTCCATCGCGACTTGGAAATGGACACCGTTAACCACACATTGTCATGTACATGGAGTATTGCATGAGGCGGTGGGCACGTTTGGTTTACATGCACGACAACGCACGACCACTCATACCGACACGTATGCAAGAGCATAACTTCCGATTGCTTCCCTGGTCAGTTCGTTATTACAGTATAACAAGAACAAAGAACTATCAGTTATCGGTTTACTAAAAGAGATGACACTGGCGGACGTAGTGTTTATGGAAAAAGGAATCACTAGGGCCTTCTTCAGTTTTTGAAATTTTTCCGAATACCCGTTTTATTCTAAAAATCCTGATTAAATTCGAACACCTTTGGTATATTTTCAAAACTATTTATTTTTTTTAAATAACCAGATATTTATTTCTAGGAAGACGGCTACTCTGAATTGAAAGAAATTAAGGCAGGGGTACTACAACGCAGAGTATTGTGGTCCGTGCTTTACCTATTATACGCCAGTGATATTCCTGAATTAAAGAAAGATACGACAGCCATCTTCGCCGATGACACTGCTATATATGGCCATAGGCAGAGATCATGAAGAAGCGGCAGTAAATCTGCAAATATCGGTCAATAAAATTAACAATTGACTAAGCACTGGCGAGTTAAATTGAATGAGGCTAAATACGTCCATACTAACATATCCCTGTTAGCATAAACAATATTCAAGTGGCATGTGCTGATACGGCAAAATATTTGGATATTACATCAGCCGTCAAGAGAGGAGCTCTTCTCTCCAGCGGAGAGGAGAGCTCATATTAAAAAAAGCATTAGGCATCAAAGAGAAAGATTTATTGGCTGGTCGAACGAAGTTCCACCCAGTTATTATATTATTGCGCCAAAAAACAGCAAAATAGAAATAATTCAACGATTTCAAAACGAAGCATTAAGGTTGCCTTTTGTACTTCAGAAATGATACCTTCCATCGCGACTTGGAAATGGACACCGTTAACCACACATTGTCATGTAGATGGAGTATTGCTGATACGGCAAAATATTTGGATATTACATGAGCTGCCACGAGAGGAGAGCTCATACTAAAAAAAAAGCATTAGACATCAAAGAGAAAGATTTATTGGTTGGTCGAACGAAGTACCGTCCAGTTATTATACATCAAAGAGCTTCTGCACAAATAATCTAGATGTGCGGTTGCGCCAAAAAATTAAAATATAAATAATTCAACGATTTCAAAACAAAGTATAAAGGTGCCATGTACTTCAGAAATGATACTTTCCAACGCGACTTGGGAATGGACACCGTTAACCACACATTAGCAAATTTGCAAACAGTCAAGAACGACTTCTTCAAGGCCATCCAGCTTGCCAATACAAACCAGACCTGAACATTCAAGAGGATAAAACCATTCAAATTAGTGTAATTTGTGTTAGTGTAAAAGCAGAGTACAGTGCTTGCTTGTGTACACGATGGTATTAGTTTAATAAGTTTTACAAATTAAAGGATTCTAGTGGAATAAGTCCAAAGTTTTGTAGCAATAGTAACCTAAGTTATTACAAAATTACTCACTAATCTATATTAGATCAGATTGTAATGTCAGTAAATCAATCAGGGTATTTAAATAATAAAAAAAGATATTTTATCCGTGTTGAGTTTAGGTTGTATTGGTTAAAAAACGTGATACTTCCACACTATAACTAAGACACTAAATTTTAGTAATATTAGTATTTAGTGTAACACTTTTGAACATGTCTTTGTGATGTGCGACTCTACTTTGTAATGAAATTGTTCGTCACTTCGATATCATACACAGCAGATGTACTTTCCGTAAAGTTTTCCTTTTTTCAGCGAAATTTCCACCGACGGAAATTTCTCGGTAAGATCCCATTATTAAATTTCACCGCTCTTTCATTTGCTAAAGTAGTAGTGAGATTCGTCTCGTTAAAAAAAAGCTTCATAACTTTAAATTGTAAAAGTTTTTCTCTTTTGAAGGGAACTCCGGTAAAAATACGGAAAAGTAATACAAGATGGATCTGTTATTGGATTGAAATCTGAAATTACCGCGTCGAGATATTCATCTTAATTTGTGGCAAAATTAATATCAGCGCACGGTTCACCGGTCGACAATTCATTAGAATTCCGCTTTTTTCTTCCACGTACAGTTCCTTAATTACTGTGCGAGTTTGAGTGTTTCCTTTTTGAAGACATTCGCTTTTTAAAATTTGAGCGTACAATGAAGGTCAGCTTTAATTGGATATTTTATACTTGTAGATGTGTTTAGCCTAGTTCATGTATTTTTATGAAGAAAATTTAAATTTAAATTTTAGAATCGTGCAAGTTTTTTTTCGCATTGTAGATGTTGTCATTATCTCGAACGTTTTATATGCTGTATTTTGTTACAAACACAATTTTAATTTCTGTTCATATATTCGATTAAGTGCATTTTATTGTTCTTTGTTACTCTTAACACCCTCTCGTGTCTGTCAGCCGAAGCAAATAATCATTACGATCGAGTATAGATCTCCGATATTTTAAGTTTTGTTTTTATTTAATAAAATTGTATGATAATGTCCTAATATTGATTTGAAGTTATTCTCGGTTGTTTTGCAGTTAATAGCCCCATAATAATGAACATAAACACGTTCATGTTTTTTCCTGTATACGTCACTCCTTGGATTGTTTAAAAGCAAATTGTGGGTTTTACCGCTCTCTTTTTATATACTTTGTTAAGAAGTCGATCTTCGTTTACGCCATTTAAAAGTTCAACTTTGGACTATTACTCGTGCACTTTTTTATATTGGAATGGTTACTTTAAATAAACAGGCAAAGAAATTGTAAGTCAACTACGAGTCTGGTTTAATTATCGTAGTTTAAACTTAGAACATATCTACGGAGTCTAAACCTGAATGGTGTTAAGAATTTATGGAGACGATTAGAAGTCTGTTAATAATTCCGAAAAGCCAGTGAAATCTTCAATAAGAAGCAACTGAAATTAACTTGTGTTAAGGAAAAAAAAAATGATCGAAAAATTCAAGAAAATATTGTGAAAATTTGGTGTGCTCAAACTAAAAGAAGTTATATAAAATAAGGGATTCCCCGAACTGAGTTTTACTTAGGACTATAGTCATTTCTTCGGAAAACTAAGAAATAGTTTTTATAGCAATTGACCAATTTGAATCTAGAATTTTAATTTTATATATTTCTTTTTGTATATAGTACTTTTGTTAGAATAACAACAAATCAAGAAGATAAGATGGATAAGGGAATCCTGAAAAAACCGGAGTAGCGGTATTATTGTCAATAATATTAAGGACAATTAATCTGTTTGTCATACGAAATAATTATGTGCAAGTGAAACTTGGGTAATTACAAAATGAGAAGAAACCAACTAGAGATCTGAGACAGAAAAATTCCGAAAAAAATATTGGGGAGTGTCAAGATAGCAGACGCACAAATAATAATATTAATAATAATAATATGCCTTTATTTCCCAAGAAGTAATTATACAAGTAATATAAATATAAAATATTCAACTGAATGGAAAATCCTAAGGGGTGGTTCAAATGGATGACTAGAAGTCATCCCCTGCTCTAACGCCAAACCCTTAAAGTAGTTGAATTTGATGGAGCCTGTGGTTGATTGACTTGATCAATAAGGTTGATATATAACCCCTTTCCACAATTAACTATTTGTAAATTCTGTATACGCATTTCGACAACAAAGTTGTCATCATCAGCAGACAATTTCAAAGTGTCGCACCTGGTAAAACACGGCGAAAAAATTGTACGAAAAATACACTCCGTACGCGATCCGCACCGTTGAAAACCAAGATGTGCACTGTGTCTGTTTCACAAGATTTTTAAAAATACTTTTACTTAAACTAACATGCACTACATCGAAAAAGGTTATTATGGTCAAAAAGTGTCTGTGTGATTTATGTGTGTTTTATGATATTGCTCCTCTTGTCTTTCAGCAGAGAGAAGAGAAGCGTTTGCAGAGGGCCGGCCTCATAAACGTTAACCAGATGGCCTGAATTCTTTACGATGTACATGCTTTCATACGCGTCCAGTTCGCGATAATTGTACACGTTCTTTATCAAATGTAAACAATCCATATTAACACTGTGGTTATTTTCTAATACATGTCTCGCTATACCCGATTTTTCCGGTCGGTTGAATTTTATGTGCGAAAGGTGTTCTTTATACCTGGTTTCGATCGATCTTTTGGTTTGGCCGATGTATTGTTTATTGCACTCTAAACATTCAATTCGGTAGATTCCCGATTTTTTAATCTCTTCAATTTTGTCTTTTGCATTTCCTAACAGCATTTTCAGGGTATTATTAGGGCGTGAACATACTTTAAACCCGTGATCTTTAAAAATACTATTCATTTTTTGTCACACGATGGAAAGGTAAACAAACAAAATACTTTTCCCGATTGCTCTGTGGTGAAAGACATGTGGTGTCACGGATTGTTTTTCTTATGTTGGCCTTTCTAATTAATCCATTGATTATTTCCGAATCGAAACCGTTGTATACCGCGATATTCTTAATGAGGTTCAATTCTCTTTCATATCTTACTTTTGTTAATGGGAAATTGATCAAACGATTAATCAGAAAATTGAATGAAGCCATCTTCTGTTGCATGCTGTGATTTGAGTCAACCGTAATGAATCTATTGACATTGGTAACAAAAGTAAGATATGAAAGAGAATTGAACCTCATTAAGAATATCGCGGTATACAACGGTTTCGATTCGGAAATAATCAATGGATTAATTAGAAAGGCCAACATAAGAAAAACAATCCGTGACACCACATGTCTTTCACCACAGAGCAATCGGGAAAAGTATTTTGTTTGTTTACCTTTCCATCGTGTGACAAAAAATCTGAATAGTATTTTTAAAGATCACGGGTTTAAAGTATGTTCACGCCCTAATAATACCCTGAAAATGCTGTTAGGAAATGCAAAAGACAAAATTGAAGAGATTAAAAAATCGGGAATCTACCGAATTGAATGTTTAGAGTGCAATAAACAATACATCGGCCAAACCAAAAGATCGATCGAAACCAGGTATAAAGAACACCTTTCGCACATAAAATTCAACCGACCGGAAAAATCGGGTATAGCGAGACATGTATTAGAAAATAACCACAGTGTTAATATGGATTGTTTACATTTGATAAAGAACGTGTACAATTATCGCGAACTGGACGCGTATGAAAGCATGTACATCGTAAAGAATTCAGGCCATCTGGTTAACGTTTATGAGGCCGGCCCTCTGCAAACGCCTCTCTTCTCTCTCTGCTGAAAGACAAGAGGAGCAATATCATAAAACACACATAAATCACACAGACACTTTTTGACCATAATAACCTTTTTCGATGTAGTGCATGTTAGTTTAAGTAAAAGTATTTTTAAAAATCTTGTGAAACAGACACAGTGCACATCTTGGTTTTCAACGGTGCGGATCGCGTACGGAGTGTATTTTTCGTACAATTTTTTCGCCGTGTTTTACCAGGTGCGACACTTTGAAATTGTCTGCTGATGATGATAACTTGGTTGTCGAAATGCGTATACAGAATTTACAAATAGTTAATTGTGGAAAGGGGTTATATATCAACCTTATTGATCAAACCCTTAAAGTTATAAAGAAATATAAATAACAAAGTAATTGCCTAATACTAAGAACTAATAAAAACCTAACCTAATTGAATTATTCTGCCCGTGCACACAACCGTAACCCAACAAAGTCATTACAATTAAACAAAGTAATATAAAAAATTCCCTAGCATACAAGAATAAGTTAACAATGGAAAGAGACATCACACACAAGACTGCTTATCAAATAGGTAATTAAATATAGCACGCCTGAAAGGCACCAATCCCATGGACTTGAAGTGATCATTCAAAGAATTGTATCATAATAGTGATAAATATTATACGTGAAAGATCTTCTAAAAAAAGTTGTGCGGTATCTGGGTAGACCAATCATACTCTTCCTTCTTACATTGATATTATGCACATCGCACCGAAACCTAACCTTATACAGCAAGTATGGAGGACACTTTGTCAAAAGTATTTTATGATAAGGAGATAATGGACATGTACAAAAAAAATAAAAATAATGCAGTTAGGGCCTAAAGAGCCAGATTGATCGGGTAATTGGTTTGAATGTCCGAGGAGAAATGCTTAAAAAATGCTGCATGGTGGAAAAAGGACATGATGGCGTTCGAGGAAAATAATGGTTCCGGGAGGTTACCTTAGACGTGGAGGAAACGGAAACAAATAACTGTAAAGAATCGGAAAAAGTGGTAAATAACTGATAGAGAAAATAGGAGCTAGGGTCTTCCAATATCTGTAGTGCTGATTTACAAGTATATATATTTTTTAATTATTAAAATACTATGGTTTCATTTTAGTTGACATATTTATAAACACATTAATATTTAAGATAATTTAAAAACTTGTCACTTAGAATTCAATTTTATTTTCAGCTCATTATTCTAATAAACATACCTAGTGTTTGATGTGTTTGGATCCAGCACTTCCACAACGATAAATGCATGTAAAAAGTGCGAGGCTATCATATCCGGCGAGAATGGCGTATTCTCTTCCTGAAAAACTATGGCTACTATGTCGTTTCCAATGTGCCTCTTCCTTTGTAATTGTTGTGGATCACTCTCAGTATATGGTAACAAAGTCGAAACGTGAAACATAATTTCTCTTTCCTTAAATATTTCGTACACAGCCTGGTCACCGGTGTGACCGTTTTGAATATCTAAACCGCCCCTGTATCCCCTGTGGTCCTTCAGTTGGATTCTCTGTCCTAAAAGGTTGAGGAACTCGTTGAAAGCGGGTGTCGTCATGTTATTACAGAATAGTTCTTCTTCGGTCGTCTGACCGTACTTCTGATACAGAACTCCGAATTTGAAATTCGAAACTAGCACGTGTTCGTCGTAGTTGGCTATTAATTGGGACGCCTTTGGACACAGCACTGGCGATATGTTGTCTAGTGATAGTTGTTCGTTCAGTAGTTTCGCCATTTTAGCCGGATTGGGATTGGAGCCCAGACAAGAAGAAGGTACTAGCTCATGCATGGTACCTGTCTTTAACCTGAGCAGTATCCTGGTGTGTTCTTGATTGGCTACGTTTTCTGTCTTGATGGATATTAGAGCCGGACCTATAGCGTCATCGTATCCTATAAGAGTCGTGTGTTCCTAAAACACAAGAAAATATATAATTAACTTCTGTTTCACATTTACAATTTATGCTTTTACTTAAATTAGTTAAATAAAAGAACAAAAGTTGGCAAAAGAGAGCACCCGATTTATTTGATCTGAAAAGGCGTACATTAAATGATACCAATGTATGTTTCTCATGTTGTGGTGCAGTGCAAATATGCTATATTATAAGCGAGAGTCTAGAACATTTTAATCAGAAATGACGCGCAAACGCCGCAGTGCGCGTGCGCACTGCGGCGCATGCTTTACACGCATTTAGGTGCCATTTGCAGACATATTGTGTGTCTGTGTGTTGATCTGTAGAAGTTTATAATATTTAAAAAACTTTATTCTGTGAGATACGACCTACAATTAGATTGTTGAGTGCAAGAGACTTGGAAGTAGCGAAAATTCGTCGTCAGATTTGTGAACAGAGATAATGCTATGAGTGATAGTAAAGTTCGAAAGTGGGACAAAATTTTCAAGGACGGGCGGGTTAGTGTGCATGATGCGCCACACCCATTTGATTCGTGATGTAAACAATACAATTCAAGAACACGGACGATTTACGATTTCAAAGTTATCAATTGATTTTTCCATAGGTTTCAACGTCAGTTTAGTACACTATTGTTTCAGAGAAGTATGGAAAATTGTGTTGTCAGTGGGTTCCAAGACTGCTTTCGCTTTCTGACGATCACAAAACAAAAAGATTGGGCTGTGCTTTATCATTTTTGACTCGATACGATCAGGAAGGAGATCAATTTTTTGACCATGTCGTTACAGAAGATGAGACTTGGGTGTCTCACATTAAACCTGAAACGAAGCGAAGTCAATGAAATGGCGACACACATCGTCGCCAACTAGAGTGAAAGCCTGTCTTTCAGAATAGGAAAGGGAATTTGTTAGTGGATTTTATGGGAAGAGGGGCAACAATCAATCCTCATGCGTATTGCGTGATCTTCAGAAAACTCCGGCGTTCCGTACGAAACAAGCAGTGTTGCCGTTGTGATGTTGCTCCATGACAATGCAATGTCATATGTTTCTGCACAACCACAAGGTCTAATCAGGGCTTTTGGATCATCCACCTTACAGTTTAGAACTTGCACCAGTGATTTTCACTGCTCAATACTTATGATTTTTCGATCAATTATTTTTTATACTTTGAATTTTCTTATGGTTTAAACATGAATTTTATTTTTTTTAGTAACATTGTAAACATTTTACTTTCAAGTGAAAAATGGCGAAAAATGAAATTAGAAATTATTTTCTTTTCGGTTGTGCATTTTAAAAATATAGTGATTTAATAAAAAAAAAATTAAGAAACATTTCAAATACCATTTATTACGTCTCATTGAGAATTTATTTACATTTAATATCAAATTTATTACTTTTTGTTTCTTTTTCTTTTTCGTCTTTGAACATATTAGTTCCTGTCGATAATAAAAAAAAGCCAATAACTGTCGGAGAAAAAGACAATTTCATTGGAAATAACAAAAATAATAGATGTAGGTAGGTAGGTACTGACAAACGATGCTTTTGCGGTCTCCCTGGAGCATTATCCATAATACGTTTTACCTCATCCGGGAAGCAAAAGTAAACATTAAATGGAAACACCTCAATCTCTTTATTCCATACTGTTGTATTTATTTTCTTTGTTTCTTCATGCCATTTATGTGTACATACACTGCCACCCATAAGTATTTGTTTACCTTGACTTTTAATTACATTTAAATATTTAATTTTAAAGTTATGAATATTATGACAACAAAATAATTGTAATAATAAAATAATAAGTAATGCAAACTAATTTCTTAAGGATAAGACTAACATGTAATGCAAGCACAGATAAAGAGGTAAAACAGAACATTGAGTGACAAAAATAATTCGTTAGCCAGATATAAAGACCATTCAAAGAGAAAGACAAACGTCACAGATTAATATATTAATGCGAATACTATGGAAAACAAGACAAGACACAACTTTAAATAATGAGTATTAGGTCCTACTACTAGTAGATATTTTGTAGTAAGACTATTGTATTCATGGCTAGGATTATTAACAGAAGATCAGATATACGTTTATATATACAAAAGAGTTTCTAGAATACAAAGGTCATAAAAAGTTAGTCTTGGACCAAAAAATATCCTTATCAGAATCACGATATTCTAAATTATATGTTATTCTTAAAGCTTTTTTTCTAAGAGAAGTATTCTTTTCGCATGAGTCGATACTCTCCAATACAGCTAAATTATTACATATAAAATCAATATGCGAAGACCATTTGACCATATTTGGTTTTATTATGAAAATATATCAAACCAGTCCTGGTCCTGTTTCCATTCAACCCTTAATATTAAAGTAAGTGCTGCTTTTTCCTCTAGTGTTAGTAAATTCTCGGAAGTCATTGGTATATTGATATCATCTGAATCACCAGACCAAATTTTGTGTTACAACATGATAATAATCCCAAACATAGTACTAAGATTATTAGAAATAGAGAGCCAAGATGTAATTTCTGTAATTGAGTGGTCGTTGCAAAGTTCGAACTTGAAGCCGATTAAATTCCTGTGGAATGAATTGAATTGTTTAGGTCTACAATGTGTATCTCTCTAGAAGAAGCATGGCAGCAATTACAGGCAGATATTTTGGCTACGTTGCTGCATAGAATGCTGAAATCGTTACAGGTATGGACCAATACTAAGGGGGCGATGTGGACAAACCGAAAATTTAAATATTTTGTTAAGTAGATTTTTAAATAAATCTAGATTGCAGATTTCCGCGGTTGTTGTTTATAGTCTTTTCTCCCAGGGTGGATTACACTAGGTGCCTTGTGTGTATCCTTGTATCGCTTTTGGGTCTTGGCAATCGTATGAACTTGAACTTAGCCCACCAACTCACTGTTGATAGGTGGCGTAATTCGAAGCTATGCTCGCATATTGCACCTTTCCACCAGTGACAGTTAAGAGTGGTACCTTTTGTGTTGGGAGCGCCCGGAGATTCTCCGAATTCGACTATTTGAGGAGGACTCTCGGCGACAGGTTGAAAGCCCATGCGGACTAGAGGTTTTTTTTCCGCGCCGAGTGAACAGCTGTATTTGCTCGGGTACTGACGTGCAGAGCCAGTAAGGGTTTAGATAGCCCCCCCCCATCTGTAGGGTGTCGATGATTCCTTCTAAACCTGAAACATACAGGTAGTAGCTTGTTTCTTGCACACGGGAGCACTGATTGTGGATATCTCAATTCGACTGTCATTGATGACTGGTGAATGTGTCGTCACGCATTAGTGTCACCACATAAAATATTAACAGAGACACTAGTCTCTTTTCAGCTTCCCGTCTTTGACGCTAATGGCTTCATTTGCCTATGTTTCGTCCGTCTTTGCATCGGACATCTTCAGGGTTGTTGTTGCTCTTGTCGTTGCTGTACCGAAACTCAGTTTCGTTGGTAAGTCAAGCAGCAGTGCCGAGGAGTAACTACATACTATTACACAATCTGTTGTTACAGATTTGAAGTATTTTAGAAAATGAAGTCTTTCTCCTTTTCTTTTAGTATTATTATCTAATACTTTTTAAAGCTATTCGAAATTTGTACGACTTGTATAGGATATTTGTAGTTACGTAAATACTTATGAGCGGTAGTGTATGTATGCGTTGTAATATTAGATGCGCACCTGTTCATGTATTCACTTTTCATTGCTTGTTTTACATAGATTTACCGACGTCAATTATGCACGTATAAACATAAATGTGTTAGGAAAAAATCTGTTGAACAGATACGATGCGCGCTAGGCGGAGTATCTTATCTAGTTTATGGTAATTCACTTTTACTTCTCTTTCGATCTAGCGGTTGCCAACAATTGAGTGTTAGTGAAAATTGTTTTTTAAGAGACTATAAGAGAAAAGCTGATTTAAGGCTGATTAAGCGCTATCTTAACGTTCATGAATGCATAAGTTGTACAAAATAATTTTAAGGAATGCTTGGGAACATTTGAAGTCGCATTAATAAACTTTCTTTTAAGCACTTCCAAATCGATTCCCGTCCAGTAATTGGATATAATTGTATTTTAACTTCGAAAATTAAGATTATTTTTAATATTAACAGTAAATTTCTAACGCGACACTTTTATAGTTATAGAAGTAAATAGTTGTTTTGTATTGATAAAAGCCTTGCCTGTGAGTATCATTTGTGTAGGGGAGAGAAGAAGTTTCATTGTAGGCTTACTCCTACGTAAAACGTTTATTTACATGTTTGGGAGTTTGCAGTTGTTTCTTTTGATACAATATTTATAATTCATGGGGTTCATTGGGTTGGCAACTAAGTACTTTCGGTTTTGTAGTATAAAATAAAACACTTTTTTTTAAACAAAGAATAGTTTTTAATCAATTATATATTTTCCATTTTGCTCAATGACCTTTTGCCATCTTTCAGCTGCATGATTCCGCGCTCATAAACTTTCTGGTCCTTATCAGCAAAAAAGTGAACCAGGTGCGAGTGAAGGTCATCGTCATTTGTGAAAGTTTTACCATTCAAAGAATTCTGCAAACTTCGAAATAAATGGTAATCAGATGGTGCTAGATCAGGGCTGTATGGGGGATGTGGCATCACTTCCCAGCCAAACTCCAATAGTTTTCCACGAGTTGCCAAACATGTGTGAGGCCTTGCATTATCTTGGTGGAAAACTACACCTTTCCGATTTGACAATTCTGGCCGTTTTTCTTTGATTGCTTCATCCAGTTTTATTAATTGTTGACAGTAAACATCAGAATTGATCGTTTGGTTCCTTGGAAGCAGTTCAAAAAACACAACACCTTTGTAATCCCACCAAACTGACAGCATGATCTTTTTTGGATGCAATTCAGTTTTCGATGTGGTTTGAGCTGGTTTATCGTGTTTGCTCCATGATCGTTTTCGAACTATGTTACTATACAGGACCCATTTTTCATCACCAGTGATGATTCTTTTTAAGAAAGGGTCGGTTTCATTTCGTCTAAGGTGCATATCGCAAAAGTTGATTCTTTGTGTTAAATGAATTTCTTTCAATTCGTGAGGTACCCAAATATCAAGCTTCTTAACTAGCCCAAGACATTCTAAATGTTTTTCAATTGTTGTGTGCGATGCATGTAGCCTTTCCGCAACCTCTCGAACAGTTATATGACGATCCTCTTCAATTATGACTTTGATTTGGTCATCATCAACTTCAGTAGGCCGACTAGAACGTTGCTCATCTTTGAGGGAAAAATCTCCAGAACGGAATTTTTTATACCAATTCTGACACGCAATTAGCACTTCACATATCTTTTTGTGAGCCGCAGCAGCTTTCTTTCCTTTACGGAAATAAAATAGTAAAATATGTCGAAAATGTTCGTTTCTGCACTCCATTTAATATTGGGTCTGGGAAAAAGTTCGTGGCGTTTTTTCACTAAAATTCAACTGGTCCCCGCATGGCGCGTGGACGAATTCATTTAAACCGAATATGCTCCATTATTATCGACAATATTTCGCCATTTTTTTGGTAGATCCATGATCCCATCGGTGAAAAACTTCTGTGGTTTCTGGTCGAAAAACTGAATCAAGTAGTTTTCACAGGCTTCTTTTGAAACCAACTTAATTCCATTGAGAGAGTTCTGCAGAGATCGAAACAGATGATAGTCAGAGGGTGCTATATCCGGACTGTAAGGTGGGTGCATCAAAACTTCCCAACCAAACTCTCTCAATTTTTGACGGGTCATCAAAGAAGTGTGTGGTCGGGCGTTGTCATGATGGAAGACAACACCTTTCCTATTAATCAATTCGGGCCGTTTTCTTTCAATCGCCTGGCGTAATCTCTCTAGTTGTGCACAGTAGAGTTGAGAATCAATCGTCTGACCAGTTGGAAGTAGCTCGTAGTGGACGATTCCCCTCCAGTCCCACCATACACACAGCATCACTTTTTTTGGCGTCAATGTTGGCTTAGCGAACGCTTGTGACGGCTCACCATCCTTTATCCACGATCTTTTACGCTTCCGATTATCGTACGTAATCCATTTTTCATCTCCGGTTATTAAACGTTTCAGAAACGGCTCGATTTCATTCCGTTTCAGCAGCGCATCGCAGATGTTAATTCGGTCCATCATGTTTTTCACGCTCAACTCATGAGGAACCCATACGTCAAGCTTTTTTTGGAACCAGCTTTGTGTAAATGGTTCAAAACAGTTTTGTGGTCAATGCCTAGCTCCACGCCAATATCGACACTGCTGATATACTTATCTTGTTGGACTTTTTCAAGAATTTTATCAGATTTTTCAGTGATTGGACGACCGGAGCGTGACTCATCTTTCACATTGAAATTTCCAGAACGAAAGCGAGCGAACCATTTCCGCGCAACAGATTTCGATAAAGTACCTTCACCGTACACAGCACAAATTTTATCACAAGCCTGCGCAGCGTTCTTCCCCTTATCATAATAATATTGCTGAATATAGCGAAATTTCTCATTATTCTTCTCCATTTTCAAGTGCGAATAACTTTCCAACCACTGCACCGATTACAATGTTTCTACGCTCAAACTAACGTTCGGAAGGTCATCTAAAAAACGAGCCCTCGGTGGTGTCGCTGTGACTTGTTGTTCTTTAGTTATCGGCAACCAATGCCATCTATCGGGAAAAACGCCACGAACTTTTTCCCAGACCCAATATTAACCCACAACTAATAGCTTTAATAAAAATCACGCACGACTTGCTTCTGAAGTTACGTCAATGTGACTAGTATCACGCGACAAACGGTAAAGTACAGCACTAACATACGTTATACAAAAAATAAAGCAACGCTCTCTTTCAGTAAAAACCGAAAGTACTTAGTTGCCAACCCAATACAAACATCAGAAATATTATGCGACAATGTAGTTACAGAAAAGGATGGATATACAATGCTAATATTAAACTAAATATAAAAATGAAAAATCTATTCCAATTATACAACTAAAAGGTCTATTAACCACCAATGGATTAAGTGAGTTCAAATGATGGCTCTTTATCACTAATTTTCATTTATAAAATTTTATTTCAATTTTCTTATTAACTTAATAGCTATTTACATGGTTTTACACTTTTGCCTGTACTATACGGGGTCTGACAGAATTAGTTGAATATACTATATTAGTTAAAAAAGGGTTCAAACATTTCGTAAGATTACTTTATTTAGTGATTCCAACATTCAAGAAATTTCAATTATTATAGTGACTTTGTTTTAGGAATTTATTTTAATTTTAGGGGGTAAATTGGGAAAAGAAAGTAATACTTTACATTTTCTGTAAAATTAACGCATCCTTCCAAACTTCCCAATAGTAAGAAGCAAATGTATTATTCGTATTTATTAACAGTTCTTCATTTATAATATCATACAACCTTTAGAAACTTCAGAGAAACCACAATATGGACTACATTATAAAGGGTCCCACAATTAATTATGATTTTTAACAGAGGTTAAAAATATGCTAAAATACGCATTTTGAAATAAATTATAATTAAAACAGGAGAAATAGTAAATCCAAATTTGAAAACAACAATTAATTAATTAAAGGGACGTTATGCAATTACTAACAGTTGACAGACAAATTTTCTTAATTGTTGACGTCCTTTTTTTTTAAAAAACAAAAATAAAATCACAATGAGGTAATTAGTTCTCGGCTATTATATTTTTCCCTCATTTTTCGGAGAAGACCGTCCTATTCACGTTCGCCATCGGAGACAATGGTACTCCTCAACCGTGTCGTTATATCTGAATTACCGTAAATGAAAGAGGAGAATCATCAAAAACAGACGAAATGGTGAACGAATTGTATTCGATGGAAAAAGTTTGTTCTCGGAGCATCGGAGGAGGACGTGCTTTTTTAATGCAAAAACAATAACAGTTTAGCGCTAATGTCTGAACAAATTAGAGCGCAGCCAGAATGGAGATGGAATTATTTTTCGTGTGGTATTGAGAATCGTATCCAACACTGAACTTGCTGTAATGTGCCATTAGTTGTTCAGCTCGAATCGTTCGATTTTTGCCATTATTTTTTAAAAATTTTTTGTTGTACTTAACAATTGAATTAGAGCCACATTTACATGGCAAGAAATTTGTAATACAAGCTGTTTGTATTTAAATACATTTCAAATTTGCAATTGTAAACAGATTTAGTTGTTCAAAGAAAATTTATTCCCAGAAAAAAACAATCATTATATTATTAAGAAAGTACTTTTATCAGATTTGGTACAGGTACCTGTTATTAGGGTCGAAACACAGATAATAAATAATGTGAAAGCACTACGAATAATATCCAATTTTAGTTGAAATTTATACGTACTCGTGTTAAGAAGTGTATTAAAGTGTTTTAATACGTGGGCAAGGTGAAAAGTTCTCGGCCTGACAATGAAAGACTGCGATTTAAATTTTAAAAATAATTTTATTTTTCTACATAATCTCCCTTGAGTTCCACACACTTGGTCCAGCATTTTTCTAAAATCAATATTCCTTCCCGGAAGTGAGAGTCTGGAAGGCTGTCAAAATATTTTTCTACGGTCCTTTCAACATCTTGTTGGATGTGAATCGCTTTCCAGAAACAAATTTTTTCAAATTTGGGAATAGATGGAAGTCTGAGGGTGCCAAATCAGGAGAATAGGGAGGATGGCCGAGCAAATCGTACCCCAAATCCCACAATTTTTCCGTCGCCAACGCACCCCTGTGTGCGGGTGCGTTGTTCTGATGAAAAATGATTTTTTTCTTCTTCAAACCAGGCCTCTTCTCGCGAATTTTGGCATCCAGCTGGTCAAGAAGGTTAGAGTAATATGGGCCTGCAATTGTTCTGCCTATTTCAAGGTAATCAATTAACATGATTCCTTTTGCATCCCAAAACACGCTGGCCATGACTTTTCCGGCAGATGCGATCGACTTCGCTTTCCTTGGCGCTGAACCACCGGCTTCCACCCACTGCTTCGACTGCTGTTTCGTTTCTGGCGTGTAGTGTTGGACCCATGTCTCATCGATGGTGACAAATCGCTGCACAAAATCGGTCGGATTCTTATTAAATCGGTCCAAAGAATGCTCCGAAAATCGTTTGCGCATTTGATATTGATCGACATTCAGCAAATGCGGCACCCATCTTGCGCAGAGCTTTCTCATCTCTAATTCTTTGTGCAAAATGTTTTGCACCCTTCCAATATCCCCACAGCCTCAGCTATCTCACTCACTTATCATCCAATACAATATCATGTACTTTTTCGCTGATTTCTGGTGTGGTTGCGGTTTTTGGCAGTCCTTCACGTGGGTCATCTTCGAGGGACGTACGCCCACGTTTAAATTCAGATGCCCACTTTTTAACGGTTGACATCGAAGGAGCAGAGTCCCCGTACACTTTTGTCAACTTCGGATGAATTTCCATAGGGGTTAAACCATCCAAAACAAAGAATTTTATAACAGCACGATATTCAAGTTTATCCATTTAAAAAATAACACGTACGACGTTTACTACAAAAATTCTCGCAAACAAACTACTTGAGAGAACAAGTTCAAAGTTTCCATATGAACTAAAGACACATGCAGCCACGCAGGAAATATAAATTTCTGTTAATTGTAACGCCATCTCTGTGTCAGACCGAGAACTTTTCACCTTGCCCACGTAGTGATAAAATTGTACCGAAAAAATTAAGTACCCACCAGCATGATTTGGTTATGCACAACCGCGAATGACATCGAACCACTGCATTTTGTGAAAACTATCATGAGTCAAGTGCAATTTAAAAAGGTTGTTGAAACTGTATCTTTGCCTTTCTTAAACCCTCTGACTGAAGAAGATCCACACGCTTTCATGCAAGAAGGGGCACGGTATCATACAGTGAAATCGATAAAAAAATCTGTTTCAAGAGCATAATATATCCCCTTTTGACCTGTCTCGGAAACTCGCCCCGCTAAATGGGCGGGTTGAAAAAGTTTACTGGTAGTAGCAATTCAATTGCCAGGTACTGTATATATAAGACTTAAATGTTTTATTTATTAATATCGAATAATACGAACATATACGCGTGTTTTTATCAAAATGCGGTTATGAAACAAAGTCAGAATAACCACATATATACGTAAATACATATGTTACCAAAAGAAGCACTGTTCCATTATAAAGAGCGGAAGCGCCGCAAGCATTACAACACGAATCTTAAGTATAATGCGAAAGATAGTCGAAAAAGGACTACAAAAAAGCCGAAATATTGACGGCGGATATGATCACGAATTAAATTCGTTTAAAAGGTTATCGCTGTTGCGTTATAGGCCTGTCTATCTTGAAAGGAGATCGAAAATGCCAGTGATCCTGTTATGAATTTTTTTTCTTTGGGTATATGGGTCAGTATGAAAGTTAACGGAAGGTATTAGATTTTTATAAAAATAGAAGTTTTACATATGTATATAAATACATACTTTTTTAAAATAAAAACAAAAGCTTACTATTTCGGTAAAATTCATTTATTTTATTCAAACTAGTCGTCTTCGGCTTCGATACAACATTTTGCATGGTTAATTAACATGTGTCGAATGAATTTTTAAGCTCGTCTTTAGAGATGTTCTTCAAGATCTCTATGGACTCCTTTTTAATGGCTTCGACGTCGGCATAACGCTGGCAAATGTAGCTTGGAGAATAGATAGAAATCACAGGGGGCGAAATTCGGTCACTACGGTGAATAGTTGATGGTCAAAATGCCATTTGTAGTTAGAAAATAAGCGATAAGCGTCGAGCGGTGAGATGGTGTATTATCATGAAATAAACCTCAGCTACCATTTTCACGATATTGAGGGCGCACAGGACGAACACGCGTCAAAAGACGCTTCATAGCACCAAGATAAAATATACAGCATTGATTGTGACTAGTTGGTACAAACTCTTTGTGCACTATGCCTTTCGAATCATAAAAACAAATCAACATTGTCTTCATTTTTGACCTCTCCAAACGGCTTTTTTTCTTTGACGCTTGATCTCTGGATCATATTGAAAACACCACGTCTCATCGTCAGAGGAATAGAATAGAATACCTGAAGTCTTGAGTCTTCAGTCAAGTCTGTACAATATTATTTATTGTACCAATACAATAGTGTAAAATAAACATCAAAACTTTATCATTAATTATTATTAAATTTTGCTCTCATCGATGTGCCCACTTTTATTTTTGATAATTGCGGCACATAACCGCGGCATTCTTTCAATTAATTTTTGCAGTGTATCTTCTGTAATTTGTGCCCAGGCTTCTTGAAGTTGTTTCCACAGTACAGTGGTGGATGATAGAGCACGTTTTCGAACCTTCCGGTCCAATTCTTCCCAAAGAAGCTCTATTGGGTTCAGATCAGGACTTCGAGCTGGCCATACCATTTTAGAGATTTGCCCTTGCTCTTCTAGTTGACGCAAGTAATCGCCACACAATCTAGAAGTGTGTTTCGGATCGTTGTCCTGTTGAAATACAAAGTTTTCACCAAGAATCCTTAGTCCTGAAAGAACAGCGTTATTTACTAAAATTTCCTTGTACCCTTCTGTTCTTAGGGTTTCCTCAATTTTGACGAGATCGCCTATAGATCTTACACCAAAACACCCCCAAATCATTACTGAACCTCCTCCATGTTTTACGGTAGGCGCAATACATTCTGTCAGTACTCTTTCTCCTGCGGATCTTCTTACGAATATTCGCCTTTTACTACCGAAAAGTTCAAACTTCGATTCGTCTGTCCACAACACATTATTCCACTGATCAATCGTCCAATTCTTATGTTCTTTAGCCCAATTTAGTCGTTTTATCTTGTTTTGCTTTCGTAGTAGTGGTTTTCGCAGAGCAATTCTTCCGTATAAACCCGCTTGCCTTAACCTTCTCTGTACCGTGGACACACTAATTGGTTTAGCACGCGCTCTATTCATTTCAGCAGCAATTTCTGGTGCTGTTTTTCGTCTATCGCGTCTACTTATCCGTATTAGATGCCGGTCATCTGCAGATGTCGTCGCTTTGCGTCGTCCAGATCTTCTTTTGTTGGAAAATGTACCACTTTCTTCAAATTTTTTAACGTTATAATTAACGGTTCTGCGATGTAATCGTAATTCTTTTGCAATTTCGCGATTACTTTTACTCGTACGATGATAAGCAATTATCATAGCACGCACTTCAACAGATAATTCCTTCGTCTTCGGCATTGCATTAAAATATTCACAATAACACATCCTAATATTGTAATTAGTTAGTACAATAACACAATATTGGTAATACCTTTCGGAAATGCAGGTAAAACTTAATACTGTAGGGACTAGCTTATATAATATTTATGGTATTTTTCCAATTTATGACACCTTTACGATATATCATAAACAATTTAAGATTTTCGTAGAAATTCATATGGATTTACTTCCACTAATAATATTGTTGAATAATTATAATACAGATTTTTCGAAAGATAGTCAGTATTTCTGGAAACACATAAAATTGGGGTGGGCAAATAAATATGACTGGTAGTGTACATACTCGTACGTGATAAACACGCACCACCATACACTTGTTTCATCAAATTAAACGTTTCAGAAACGATTTACCGAATTTAAAACACAACTTGATATTTGCTCTTTGTTCAAAATTTATTTTTCGACCAATGGCAAATACACAGTGTTACTTTATGTGCAATTTCTCTAATGGTGCAAATTGTGTATTGTGACATAGCATTGGTGAAAGATCTACCTTGCCGGCGCATATTTTTTTAAATAGATGGCGCCACTAAGAATTATTTAAAAAAATTTCGGTTTTCTCTGCGACAGACTGTGTATATACATATATGACCTTTAGAATAAAATGAATATAAATTTTGTTGACACCTGTGTTTTTTCTTCATTACCAATTACGATAAAAGAAAAGGTACATATTACATAATTAAAAATAATTAGGACATTACGTAAACTAAACTTTTATCAAAGAAAAAATAAAATACAATTTAAATTTAATTTTAATATAATTTTACGAACGAATAGTAGTTGTACACATGTTGGTATAAAAAGAGCAAGTCGAAAAGTATAGCGACAACCTCGGTTTCAGAGCACAAAAAGGAATTCTCATTACTCAAAGGTAAGTCAAATAAGAAAGGAACACCTGTTGACTTGGCAATCGAAAGGCTACCACTGGCAAAGAGCTCACGGTTAACTATATAGCATATCTTCGGATAAAATTTTTTACCTTGCTTTTCTGTGAGACGTAAAAATGTGTAATAGGGAACACGATGCAGTTCCCATGTCAGGGCATGGTTCAGTGGCCATGAAGGTTTTGCTCCGGTCGTATGTTCGCATGTCTTGAGCACCCACGACTCCGTACTAGATCAAATATTCAGAACATATGTACGTTTAATGTTTCAGTTCCAGTAGAGGGAGCATATGAGAAGAGATGTCGGACTCTGTGTTGGATTACTTTAATACGTCTCATTACCTTGTTTATGTATACGGCTCGTTGCAACGTTATAATAATGCAATTTAGCGTCTGGAACGCTTGCAGTGGTATTTTTACAACATAATATGTTCTTTTATTCATACCATCGTTTTGGGCCATCAAGAAAATTTAGTCCGTACATTAAAGGTGCAGAAAAGGACGTGGAATAGTCTGAGGTAATCGCAATGTATTTATTAGGAAAACTAATTATAGCCAATTCCAATCAATGACGCAAGATATACAGTGTGTATTAAATATATATAACTGAATTAATGGATTAAAAATACATCTAATTCATATGAAGTTTGAGACTTATACTGAAGTGTTGAAAATATTTAATTACTGTTTTAATTGACAGTTTGTTTTGTTTTTTTAAGTAACTGTTTACAAGTTTGCTGCATTGTATTATACGAGGGCTTTTTTTAAAATAAGGTCTGTGAATGAGAGTGACGCGCGACAGACACAGTGCGCATGCGCGTCTGTTCCCAGCGTACTTTGCGCTTGTTTATTCGCCATTTGTCCGTCCTATTGTCCGTTTGTGTGTGCTGAGCTGTAGAAGTTTATAATGTTTAAGAAAATTGGCTTGCCCATTGATTGTAAGATACGACCTGTAATTCGATTCTTAAGTGTAAGAAATTGGGAAGCAGAGGAAATTCACCGACAAATTTGTCTATGGTGATAATGCTATGAATGATAATACGGTTCGAAAGTGGTTTAAATGTTTAAGAATGGGCGGGTTAAATAATGTGCACGATGAGCCACGCCCAGACCGAGCTTCTCTGATTTCTGAAGAGTTGGTTTGTGGTGTGGACAACGAAATTCAAGACGATCGACGATTTACGATTTTATCAATTGATTTTCCACAGGTCAGTTTTGTGTTGTCAGTGGGTTCCAAGCCTACTTTCTGACGATTTGTGCTTTATCGTTTTTGACTACGATCAACAAGGAGATGAATTTTAGGTCCACATCGTTACATGAGAAGAGAGTTAGATGTCTCACATTAAGCCTGAAATCAAGCGACAGTCAATGGAATGGCGACACACATCGTCAACTAGATTGAAAGCCAAACAGACAATTTCAGCGGCAACTGTCTTTTGGAATAGGAAAGGGATTGTGTTAGTGGATTTCATGGCAAGAGGGGCCACAATCAATCCTGAAGCGTATTGTGT
Source organism: Dermolepida albohirtum (assembly GCA_031893035.1). Taxonomy (NCBI): domain Eukaryota; kingdom Metazoa; phylum Arthropoda; class Insecta; order Coleoptera; family Scarabaeidae; genus Dermolepida; species Dermolepida albohirtum. The sequence continues at coordinate 131,949 of JAVIWB010001221.1, forward strand.
GACCTTCAGAAAATTCTGGCGTGCCATACAAAATTATCGGCGTGACCTACTATTGTTACAGGAGATGAGGCTTGGGTATCTCACACAACTTATGAAACTAAGCGACAGTCCATGGAATGGCGACACACATCGTCGCCAACTAGAGTGACAGCCAAACAGATAAATTTCAGCACAAAACATTATTGTAACTATCTTTTGGAACAGGAAAGGGAATTTGTTAGTAGATTTTATGGCGAGAGACATGACAATCAATTCTGATACGTATTGTGTGACCTTGAGAAAACTTCAGCGTGCCATACAAAACCAGTAGCATCGTCATCTTCCGGTGTGATGTTGCTCCATGCAATGCAAAGCCACATGCTTCTGTACCACCACAAGGTCTAATAAGATCTTTTAGATGGAAATAACTTGCTTCAGTTCAGAACTTGCTTCCCAGTAATTTTCATCTGTTTAGGTACTTAAAGGAGATTCTTGGTGGCGACAGATTTCTTTGACGTCGGAATTAAAAAGTTTGTTGGACGGTATGACAAATGTTTGAACAAAAATGGAAATTATGTAAACAAGTAGATATAAGTATGTAAAATATGGAAATAAATATATTTTAATGATATTTACAGTATTTTTCTTATTATTAAAAAAACGAACTTTATTTAAAAAACAATCTTCATAATTTCTTTATTATTGTAAATTGTTGGGAACGAATTTAATTGTCTTCCAATTTCTCTTCAAAGTGAAACCTTTCTATAACGCTTCGATTTGGTTTTACGAATTTTTTAAAGAACATTGCATGTAATTTTTTAAATAAGTGTGTTTTGATAAAATAAAATTCCGATTTAACAATTTTTTTTCGAAGAAAGCTACTTCGTTAAATCGAAGGTTGACAAAGGGATCTACAATTTTATAATAGAATTTTAAGCTTCACGTTCTTTTAAAATTATTTCCAGTATATTTTATATACTCGCCTATTTTTCCAAACCAGTCATCGAACCAACTTTTCCACTTATTTGTAGTAGTATGAACGTATTGTAGTCAGAATTGTTGGATTATCGAGATGATTAATTTAAGAAATAAGAAACTGTTAACATGTTAAACAACTAGATCGGTGTACCACTTTGCGGTGACTGTTTTTTTTGTATCTTCAACACCATGCGCTCCATAACTCTCTTCATGGCAAAAACGTAATTTTTTCTTAAATAACCCAGATTTCAATACAGATACGGATATATCTTCATTTTCATGTTTTGTGTTCTACTGGATACGTCATACCAGTAAAACCAGGTTTCGGTATCTGTTGAGATGTTCTATTTCTCTTGAACATCTCGCGACACCATTAAACACGTTGTAACATCAGCTTTAAGTCATTGGTTGCCCAAAAGGTAAAAAACTTTTTTCCTTTAAAAATGCTTCTGCAGAATCGTGATATTCTTTTATCCTACGATAATTTACATTACCTATCGGACTCGAGCATCTTCCTGACAACATCCAATGTTCCCTTCTTCGTTCTCTCTGCTAAGGGATAAGATGAGGTGTTCTGATGCCGGAGCTTGTTCCACGTAGAAATTTCCTCTTTAATACTCCTCGTACCGCCTAAATACGGTGGTACGATGTGAATAATCATCTTTTAGTATGAACATCACTTCTTTTGAGCATCTATCAATATTCAAACCATATTTTGGGATGGAGGAGGTTCATATGGCTTTTCGTGAGATCAGATGCGTTGGTTTATTGTTGTACTCTGATAAATGACACCATGCTCAATCTGAGAAGAATAATTGGTCAAGAATGTCGTCGTTATTCATCTAATGTAGAAACCATTGACAATAATTAAGTTGCGTTTGATGGTTAGACAACTAAAAGCGAAAGTTGTATGAAAGTTTATAAAAATGGGCAATTATATTGTATAACCAGAATATTTTTTGACGAGTAACGCAACATGTTGATCCTTGAAACTTTTTTGACTACCTTCGTATAGTTTCTCTATCACTTCACGATCCATTAAAAATTTCACCACAAGAAACACTGGCCTAAACCATTACCTATAAGATTTCAACTGCGTGGGCGACGTCGTTTTGATGTATGTAATCCTTCCCTTCTATTTGTATCAAAATGAAAATTTCTCATTATAACACGTCTTGAGCATAGTACCCGATGATACATCGATTTTGCTGGATACCTCGTTAAGTTTAAATTTTTAAAGAGCATCTGAATATTTATAAAACGATATGAGGCGAGCTACTTTCCTTCATATTTAAACAGCAGTTTCCGCATTTCCCGTAAATTTCCCATATTAGACGTTGAATACTTGAGAGGTCCTGTTTTCTTTATACGCCACATGTAATATCGTTTTAAGTTATCGCCCACACAAATTCCTTTTGAAATATTCAATAACTGGCTTTTATACGGAAAATGATCTTTCTTATAATGTTGTAAAACTATAAATAGATTACCATTTAAAAAGTTTAAAAACTGGTTTTCCCCCATTTCGTCTTACGGTCTTGTTTATATAAAATTACACGAATTTTGAAATTAGATACAGTCTGTTTACAAGAGCGTGTGACTGATTATTAGTAAGGACCAGAAAAATATTAATAAGTTTTAGTACTATTGGGTTGGCAACTAAGTACTTTCGGTTTTGTAATATAAAATAAAACACTTTTTTTTAAACAAAGAATAGTTTTTAATCAATTATATATTTTCCATTTTGCTCAATGACCTCTTGCCATCTTTCTTTCAGCTGCATGGTTCCGCGCTCATAAAATTTCTGGTCCCTATCAAAAAACTAAACCAGGTGCGAGTGAAGGTCATCGTCATTTGTGAAAGTTTTACTATTCAAAGAATTCTGTAAACTTCGAAATAAATGGTAATCAGATGGTGCTAGATCAGGGCTGTATGGGGGATGTGGCATCACTTCCCAGCCAAGCTCCAATAGGTTCCCACGAGTTGCCAAAGATGTGTGAGGCCTTGCATTATCTTGGTGGAAAACTACACTTTTCCGATTTGACAATTCTGGCCATTTTTCTTTGATTGCTTCATCCAGTTTTATTAATTGTTGACAGTAAACATCAGAATTGATAGTTTGGTTCCTTGGAAGCAGCTCAAAAAACACAACACCTTTGTAATCCCACCAAACTGACAGCATGATCTTTTTTGGATGCAATTCAGCTTTCGATGTGGTTTGAGCTGGTTTATCGTGTTTGCTCCATGATCGTTTTCGAACTATGTTACTGTACAGGACCCATTTTTCATCACCAGTGATGATTCTTTTTAAGAAAGGGTCGGTTTCATTTCGTCTAAGGTGCATATCGCAAAAGTTGATTCTTTGTGTTAAATGAATTTCTTTCAATTCGTGAGGTACCCAAATATCAAGCTTTTTAACTAGCCCAAGACATTTTAAATGTTTTTCAATTGTTGTGTACATGTAGCCTCTCCGCAACCTCTCGAACAGTTATATGACGATCCTCTTCAATTATGACTTTGATTTGGTCATCATCAACTTCAGTAGGCCGACCAGAACGTTGCTTATCTTTGAGGGAAAAATCTCCAGAACGGAATTTTTTGTACCAATTCTGACACATGCGTTCTGTTAATCAATTAGCACCATAAACTTAACATATTTTTTGTGAGCCGCAGCAACTTTCTTTCCTTTACGGAAATAAAATAGTAAAATATGTCGAAAATGTTCGTTTCTGCACTCCATTTAAAATTAACCCACAACTAATAGGTTTAATAAAAATCACGCACTACTTGCTTCTGAAGATACGTCAATGTGACTAGTATCACGCGACAAACGGCAAAGTACAGCACTAACATACGTTATACAAAAAATAAAGCATCGCTCTCTATCAGTAAAAATCGAAAGTACTTAGTTGTAAACCTAACATATTAATTGCCGATGTGTGCGTACGTTTGTTTTTCAATAAGGACATAACAATTCTGTATTAAAATAAAACAGAATAATTGAAATATCTCGATCATATGATCACCTCGAGCAGCGAACGAATCTTTGTAGTCCATTTTCCACCACTCTTTCACACAACGTTGGCAATTTTGAATTTGATATTACTGATATTACCTGAGCTCCTCCTCTAGCGTTGTTGGCATAAACCTACGACTTAACATAACCCTATAAAAAGAAATCCAAGGGCGTTAAATCGCATGAGCGAGATGGTCATTTGGCCGGACCATTTCTCGAGATTAAACGGTTACCGAACTTCCCTTTCAATAGATCAATTGTTTGACCATCTGTGTGGTGTATGACACCATTCTGTTGGAATCACGTATCACTAATATCAAGGCCATCTAAATCTGACTAAAATATCTTTCAAACATGGAACAAGAGCGAACTCCATTGACCATAACATGGCTATCATTTTCGTCGTAGAAAAATTATGGTCGAATCAAACCTACGGCATGAAATCCACACCACACGGTCACTTTTTGTGGTTGTAATGTAGTCTCTTGAAGTACATTTGTGTTTGCTGCTGTCCAATAGCCCATATTTTGCTTATTGATAAAGCCATTAAGCCAAAAATGGGCTTCATCGCTGAAGATGATTTTTAAATTAAATTCAGGATTTTCTTCAAATTTTAGCAGAGCCCAATCGGAGAAGTTTCGGCGCTTAAAATGATCAAGAGCAAATAAGTGAAATATTAATATAAACGAACTGCACTCTAGTCTTCCATGGTTTAGAAACATGTGATCATTCCAGATAATACCAAAAAAATTTTCGCCATTCCTAAGGGCCTTACACGGTACGTAAAAGAAGAAACTAATACCAGTAGACACAAGTAATGCAATGACACATTCATATCTCAATTAGATGGTGTCTCACTTAATTGAATTAATCTTCTTTTGTGTAAATTAAAAAAATACCAAGATGGACGTCCAGTTCCACAACTAGTATAATCTATCCACCCTTTATACCACGTATCTCACGAATCGATAAACGTAATCGATTAGTTTTTGGTCCGACTTATATTGTAATCGTAAAAAAATTCCTTTTTTTTAAGAACAACGCTAAGTCAAACGTCCAATTTTATTTTTGACAGATCACTTGCTATTTGAATTTAGGTTCACGAAAAAAGGGCAGATAACGCTACCCTCGCCTTTCAAACGCTCGTCGAAACGACATAACTAAAAAAAGCGGAAGGTAATGAATTGAAAGTTCATTATTACAGCTATCTGGCTCAGAATACTTCAAATGACTTTACTGACAATCCAAAAATGTAAAATGAACCGCGGATAAGTAAAAATAGGACGACAAGAAGAAACTTATCGCATCTGTATATCGACTTGGTATTAAATAACGCAGATGGTGTACTACGTTCTTTTAGTAGAAGAAATATTTCCTCGAACAACAATGAAGTGACAATTTAATTATGGAATTTTATCATCACTCGACTTAAAATAAGAAATTAAACGACAGAGGGCCGTAATGAAATAAATTCAATAAAACGCAAGATATGTAAGTGAAAGCCAGTAAGAATATGAAATCATCTAATTTAATATACAGATTAATATTCATAACAAATATTTGCATAACAATATACAACGATGTTCATAGAATATGAAAGGGTAAAAAGAAACCCGAAATATCATAGGACATGTACGTTTCTAAAAGCGACTACGGCGCAACTTCACCACTCGCTATCTCTCCTGGTGATAACTGTACTTATTACGAACCTGATGTGCAGACAAATGTGACCGCTCTACACACAAATTCTATAATGTCCTGTAATGTTTTTTTTTCTAGCATACTGTTTTGAGACTTTGCATTAAGTTTTCAGAGAAATTTCTTGTTTAAATTTTGTAACTATTTATATTAAATCAATTTAAAATAAGTTTTTAAATGGTGTGGTGAATACATTTATAAAATAGCTCAATGTATTCGAATTTATGTCCATCACTGTACGTTCAGTGAATGTTACGGTAGTTTCGAAATTACTTCTTAAGAAAGTTTAAAAATATACTTCATTTCGAAATGAAATTATACCAAACCGACGTACTATTCAGCACAGACATCTACACTAAGAGAACTAGTTCTCTATGTAATTTAAGTCATTGTAATTTTAGTGTGGGGCAATTTCGAATTGTATAAAAAACATTTATACATCGAACTGTATTTCTATAAACGTCCATAGAAATTCCATTTAACGGTGCATTTATAGATTTCTAGAGTTCATTATATGAAGAAATATAAAAAGTTAAAAATCGTCTTGGTATTGTATTAATTGAATACCCAATTTATACATTTAATCTTCAGAGAATTATCTGCAATAAAAATGATAATAACAAAAATTTACGAGGGTATAATTTAACTCGTACAATGTCTCTTCAACCAATAAAAAAAAACTAAATTTAAATACAACTGCAGACACAGCTAGAGACGCATTACAGTCACGTTTTACTTCAGTGTAATTGTAGATGGGCAATCAGCGATAAGTATTAGTTTCTATTTTTAAGACTCGTCGAATGGAGTTTTTGCATGATACGGGTGGATGGAAAAACATTCGTGTCGGTTTGACTTCAGATGGATACCTTATTACAGCGAAACTGCTTCGTTTTAAAAACACAGACAGTCTGTTTATTAATCTGATCTAGATAATCTTTTTACTCTTTTGTAATGTACAACACCTATATATACACTTAAGATAGGGAGATTAAGAGTACCATGGTATCTGTACTACAGTAGTCTGTAGAATTAGGAGCAGTTTTATTATTGCGAGGATATAAGTAATCAAAAAGAAACGACTATTAAATGTTGCTTTGACTTTTTGTAAAGCTATTGCAAAGGAGCACAATCAGAAAGTTTGGAGACCTTGAAATAATAAACCTTGATTCTTTGCAGGCGAATCTTGATACTAACGGTCTTTCTATACGATGAGATCAAAGCATATCTTAATTTGAAAACAAATTGTTCAAAAGAATTAAAAACAGACGATTTCTTGAAGTATTCTTCCATTAAGTAATAAATGTATTTATTATCTGTTGCGTGTACGAGGGGACCCAAAAAACACGAAACTATAAATTTTTATTTTTCAATATTTTTACACCAAATTTTCATCATCTTCAAAGTACTCTCCAAATGATCAATATGTACTTTTCCAAAATGTTTTCTCCATTATTGAAAACAGTTCCGGAGCTCACTTAATGGGTCGTCCTTTAATCCTTTCAGTAAATTTTGTTTTACGCTACAGTCCCAAAACGTTTCCCTTTTAGGTCCATTTTGAGTCAAGAGGTGGGGTGAGCAGGGGGAATAAACAATCGGTACCATTCCGTTTTTGTTCAAAAAGTGCCTCACAGGTAACGCAATGTGAGTTGGTGCGTTGTCATGATAGAAGAACCAATCTCCTATGCATTAAAAATCAGCTCTTTTCTTCCTGATGCTCTCTCCAAACTTTTCAATACCTTCGGATACAAGCGTTAGTTAACTGTTTGGTCTGGAGGCAAAAATTCTGCGTGAACAACACCTCTGACATAAAAAAAACATATAAGCATAGTTTGGACGTTTGGTTTCACCTGATGTGCTTCTTTTGGATGAGGAAGCTGAGCCCTCTTCCACTGATTTGATCGTTGCTTGGTTTCAGGATCGCAACCACAACGTCATGACTCGTCACCAGTAATATTCTTTGAAAAAAGTCTTTGTTATCCTCTAACAGACTTTACATTTCATGATTGGTCTGGAGGCGGCGCTTCTTTTGATCTTGATCCACAGCGAGGAGACGAGGAACAATTTGGCTGCAGCTTTTCCTCCGACCAAATTCTCTGAATTGACTTTCATGATATTCCGGGCATATCAAAGAGTTGATTAATTGTTTAGCGACGATCTTCACATTTGAGGACCTTAATTTTACCAATATTGTCGTCAGTCGTTGTAGTTGAGGGCAGTCGGAACAGGGTTGGTTTTCAATCGTCATATCGTCCCTTTTAAATCTCGAGTTTTATTCAATTTATCATTCGTGTAAGATGTTTGAAGTTTGCAGAGTTCCCGCAGTCATTTTCTTCAACAGAAAACAAAATTTTACCACTGTGCATCGTTTCCGAGAGTCAAGTCAACTTCACGTTTTCACTATGTGGGAAAAAACTGTCGAGGTTATGAACGAATGGTCTCACGGTGACGCACTTTGTGCGCACAGTGTCTGAACTTTTGATCAGTCGTAAGCAATCACGGTGCCCATCTTGCCGAAAGCTTGGAAAGGCCCAATTCTTTCATTAAAATGTGATGTACGCGTTCTGTTGAAATGTTTACCATGTCTGCTATCTCTCTCACTTTGAGTCGTCGATCTTGCGTAATAATATTATGAATTTTTATAATCATTTCCTTAGAAGTCGCGATTTTGGGTGCTCCAGAGCGTGCTTCATCAATACAGCTTGTTCTACCACGTTTAAATTCATTTACCCATCTACTTATTGTGGCGGATGATGGAGCAGATTCACCTAATGTTTCTCGTAACTCATCTTTTATTGCGGTAGCTTTCATACCCTTAATTACGAAGTATTTAATTACCGCGCGATACTCTGCCTTTTCCATTCTAACAAAACGACGTGTTGCTTTTTTTTTCAATCAGCTGTCAAAAATAAACTAATCAACCGATTTATTTAAATATCGGAATGTAAATATATACATAGGCAACCTAAATTACAGTGCATTTTTTTTACCAATTAGAGCGCCACCTATGTGTCATTCTCACTACTTGTCAAACTATCCTCGTATAACAGCAATTAACCCATTCAACCTGTTTTAATCCAATATCTATTTCTTTCCCATCTCATTGACGTGCTTCTTGACGTCCATGGGATAATTTACTTTTTGTTTTTATCAAACGACATATCAGTAAACTTTTTAATACATTCTCAGAGATTATATTAATTTACATTTTATGACTCGAATCCCTAACGAGCTTATGCTCATTTTTTTAGCGGCCAGTATATATGTATGTGTACAATACTATATCAAAGAATCTTCCTGTGAACTCGACCATATGCAATAGTTTTTAGAACGTTTTTCTTTACTTTGGAGACGAGTAGGATCGGTATAATCCCAACCATCCTTGCATAAAAGGAGTTTTTTTCTGCCCATTCTCATTCTCGGCTTTATTCGTATCTTATTCTTATGCGTTCGCCTGCATCGAATCTCTGGATACGTAGAAAGAGATGAGCAGAAAAGTTGTCTAATAATAGAATAAATCTCGTATGCTTCCCACATGAGAGCGGAGACCCTATCTGTTGAGAATCTGCCAAGCCCTCGGCCGTTCGAGGGAAAATGTTTCCTCGAACAATTCTAATGCTATTATATAAATTTTTAATTTTTTTCTTTTGTACTGGTTAATATTATTAAGATTTTTCTTTGCTTTCTATTGGACGTAATGATTCCACCTAAAATGTTTGCTCCTGTTTTGAGTTAACTTATAATCGAATAATAAAGCGGTGCTTCTGATTTTAACGTTTCGACTTCATTAAATTATAAAAATAAAATCTGTGATAATACCTTCATGAAAATTGAGTCACTGTATAGAAAAATAATTATTTTCAAAAGAAATAGTATAAATTTTCAAAATACGAATATTAACTTAAACACATTTCTTTCTAATGTTCAATGCCGACCTAAAAGGAATTCAAGTGAACCGCACAGTGGTGTTCATGAAAATTAAGCCACTATGTCGGGTTAATAGCTATTTATGAAATTTTAACATAAGCGATAAATAACAAAACACTTGTATTTTAGACACATCCCTTAGACTTTTACCTGTTTTGATGAGAATAATTGAAATAACAGTTGTAAATGTAATTCTGAGAAGGATTATTGGGATTATTATTATAAATTAGATAAATACATTTGTTTCTGAAAAATATTGTAAATCCTTTTAATAGTTTTATGTCGTCTATTTTATAGAAATATTTTATATACCCCAATAAATTTAATAGGGTTTACAACGCAATATTATTATAATGGTATTAGGAATTCATAGTAAACTATTTAGCAATTTAAAAATTAGTTTTCGTGCAGCATTTGCCGAGTAAGTTGCAATACGAGCATTTGAGAGAAAAATTTCCTGGACGTGTAATCTCAAGAAACGGTGATGTAAATTGGCCACGAAGATCATGTGATTTGACACCGTTAGACTATTTTCTTTGGAGTTATGTGAAAAGTCAGATTCATAAAAACAATCCACAATCAATTCCTACTTTGAAAGATGAAATTATTCGTATCATTGGTGAGATAGAGCCTCAACTATGTCAAAATGTCATTGAAAATTTTAACAAAAGAGTGGACGTCTGTGGAGCTGCAGATTTTATTTTTGCATATAAATGTCATAACTGATACTTCAATTACCAATAAAAAGTTTTTGAAAGAGAATGCAAATTATGCGTTTTATTTATTCTTTAAAAAAACCATGAAATTTGAAACACCCTCTAGATCGTTTAAAAAATATATTTTAAATTTATATTTATTTAAAAATATATTAAAAGCTCGTACTATCATTTCAAAGGTTTTTTCACCATATACATATGCTAATTATACCGAGTATAGATAGATGCTCTTCGTGTTTTGTTTAGAATCTGTAAATAAAAGAAATGAGTGAATTTGCATATCAGAGACGATTATCGTCTGATGCTATCCGTACATTTTTCAAAACAAGAATCTTTTGCTCGAGACGTGTACGTACGTTGCATCTATTAGAATCATATGTACACAAACACACACAAATCTAATGAAAGAATCTATTGTTCCTATTGTAACCTGTTTTCATTCGAGGAGATTCTAACGACACATAGCGAACAACAATAGATCCGGGCATATAATAACCGCTTTAAAATAAAGAGTTCGTTGTATGCTGCGGTGGGCGTGAAAGTCGTGGAAAAATATACAGCTTCACATTATCTTGCCCTACCCATTGACTAACTAAGTAAGAGAAATACTCCGCCACGTTTTAAATCCAACCTCAGTATATTTATGTTCACATGGATGTTATTTTGTCCGCTGTTTATCTCTGTCTGTGCGAGATAAACGCGAGCTTCTCAAACAGAATAACGGATCATAGGTATATTCGTGCCGTCATCGTAAGAAATAGTAGGTTAGAATTTTGCAAAAGTTTTAGAAAGGTTCGACTTTTAATTGCGTTATTGATAGAATGCGAAAAAAGAGAGGTAGATTTGTACTTTCTAATTGTGAACAGGTGTGGATCAATACGATGAAACTAAGTTGACGTGGAAGAGCATCGAACAGGCGAACAAATTCTTTCACCTTGTTTTAAGACGTAAAAGTTTTTGTATTTTATATATACTTTTTTGCGCATTAATTAGGAATTTTGGCTCAGGGCTAAGTAAGTATGATGCTTTTGTATTTTATAATTATATACCGTTTGTTGAAAAAATCAAGTGCAGTGAAATAATAATTCGTTTGGATTTTATAATGATTTTTGTAATTAATAGAAGGGAAATTCAACATGTTATTTTAGAAATTAAAGTAATTCGTGTATTACATGAAAAAAGAATATCAAAGAAATTGTTATAGAATCGAAACACCGTTGTTGAGATATGAGTACGATGAAAGACAAAATAAACAATTAGATTAACTGAAGTTCTACAGTAATCACAGCATGATTGAAGGCTGTGGTCATTTGAGTAAAGTGCAAGTCAAGTTTCGATACATAGTTCTAAAATAGGAGATAATAACATTTATAATAATAGAAATTTATTGTCCAACAGTTCCACACATTAAAGTATTAATTAGATCTTTGAAAATATCAGCTTTGTGCAAATGGATGCCTTCCAAATTGATAAAAATTATTAATTTTACACTTACTGATATTCAACAATACATCAGTGCGTGAAAATCACTGAATATGTAAATTTTGTCTTCTGTATAAGTTTGTACAGAAGAAGAAAGTGAGATCAATAAATTACATGTGTATAAAATGAAGAACAGAGAGCTTAAATTAGACTCTTGCGGTACTCCAGATGCTAGATAAAAATCAAATGATTTATGAATGATTAAACTTTGAACCTTTCTACAATTAGGCGTAAGGATATTTGAGTCGGGTTTTACTTGTTCAAAAAGTTTTCCACATCTTTCTAACCCATTAACGTCTTGATCTTCCTCTTTTCCCTGTATACTTCATTCCGTATACTTTCTTAGCTATTCTATTGTCACTCATACGGATCAAGTGCATATACCATAGGCTCCAAAACTTTAAACCCATGGCGCCCTTAACGTTCAGATTATTTCCGGCGGCGCCCTTCGTATGAAGCAAAACTGGAGACCTGATAATTTTAAGTTTAAAATCTTAAATTTAAATAAATTCTATGCTATGATCTCTAAATTTAACTTTTGCATTTTTATATGACTCTAAATTTTTGTAAATACTTTATCAATAGTTGTTGGTAAATTTGCTTTTTAAGGAATTGTAATAAGGAGGAAAAGGAAAACGTAAATAAATCGAAAAATAAAGAAAATCACATTTATTTTGAGGCTCTGGGGCGCCCCCCCTTGCTTATACCATCCCAGCTGTGTCTTTTCAATTTTGTCAAGTATTGGTGATATGTTAGTGATATATTATGTTCTCAGATCATAATGTTTCTTATTGTATCTCTTCTCATCTTGTTAATAATTTACTTTATACAAGTATCATTTCCATGTGAGGTTCTTTCTGGTATTTTTTTCGTTAGGAACGCTGATCTTTTTCCTTTACCTGTACTCCTTTGCTTACTTGACCCTCGTCTTTCCTGTATAGATTTGGTGCTCTCTTCTTTCATTAGATCGTTCCCTCTTGCATAGATATTTTCATTATTTTGCACAGTTTCCCGCGATTTTTGTTAATAGCACCATGTCACGTGATCTACACGGGCTATTTGGTTCATTGGTATCGCTTCCAAATTTCTATACTCAATAAAGTAGTAAATTAGATGTTCCTTGCGTCGTTTCGTTATTTCTCCAGTAAGGTCAACAGCAGTGAAGTGAGGTCACAGCCTTGTTTAAGTCCTTTTGTAGTACCAATTCTTTCTGTTTATTCATGTTTTATACATACCATATAGTTGCCTTCTTCATATTAACTTGGGTATCTATATCAATTGTGTTAGAGTTTTCCAAATTGCTGTTCATTTCACTTTGTGCCTTTTCAAGATTTATAAAGCAAACGTGTTTTTCTTCTATGCTTCGTATTGCTTGCTCTGCTATCTGTTTTATTTTAAATATTGGATCTTATGTTCCTCTCTGTCTCTTAAACCAAGTATCATTCATTCACTGCTTCATATGTTTTGTTATTTTCTTTTCCAAAATTTCTGAATATATTTCTCGCAGGACACCAAGCAAAGTTAATTTTGAACAATTGTTACAATTTCTAAAGTCCACCCTCTTGAAAAATGCCTCTGTTAGAATTTGTATTTATTACATGTTCTTGTGCTCGATTACCTTGGATTCTTGCTTAATAAATTGGGTAATTGTGGTAAAGTAAAATCAAATCAGCTTGAAAATATAAGTAAAAGGATCAAATTATTAAAAATTTAAAGAAGAGATTCATCAGGATTAGTTTTGATTCCATATATTGATTTTTCAGGTTCTGGGGATGTTGTCTATACGTTTATGTAAGACGAGGCAGCAAACCACGGGGCAAAATCTATCAAATTTTTATTTTCCGAATGGAATTTGAAGGTCTTGCTGTGGTCAGTAATTCTCAGGTAATTCTCTAAAAGGGAGGGTGTATTTGCGTCGAAATTCAACATATTTAGATACAATGTGGAGAATATCTGGAGGCATAACTCAGATATGTAAAATTCGAAGAGTAAATGAACTAAACTGTATATAGTATACATAAATATAGTGAACACAAATGCAGTTGAGATGGTGGGGACATCTGCAGCGTATAGAAGAAAAGAGGCCAATCAAACAAATATGGAGAGTACGAATACAGAAAAATAAGAAGAGGGGTAGACCGAGGCAGGCCTGGAATGACGTAATAGCGAGAAGTATTTAGAAGAAGGGAAAGTCAAAGAGGGAAGCAGAAGAATTGACAAAGAACAGAAAGAAATGGAGAACATTTATACAAAGTTAAAAGACAAAACAAGATATTGTGAAGAAACAAAAACCCGACACTATTATGTGGTATAAGGGCTAATGGATTATATATAAATATAGTGAACAAAAATGTTATTCTCCTGAGAAGTTATTTTGTTTAATTTATTATAAAAAGTGAAATTTATATGATGGCTCTAATTCAGTTGCACGGTACCGTATATATTCTATCACATGTGGTGTAATGGTACTTAAAATAAAAAAGAACTATCTATTTCTGATAGAAAAAAATACTCTAGATAGTTGCCGAGTACTTGCATAGTTTAAGATATATTTTAGCTCCTAACATACGCAAACTTTTTGTGGTTACTCTAGCAGAAACTACAATCACATTAAAACAATTAAAAACTATAAAATTCAAAGAATATTTTTAATAAATTCATACCAAAATGAAGCTCGGGATTGTGTTTAATGTGATACATCTATTATCATAATCGTAAGAAAAATTCCTAGTTTTCCACAAACGAAATGTACACAAATAAAGGTAAAGAAAACCAAAAATAAGGAAACAAAACAATTTCGAATGTTTACGACAACATTTTACTTCTTAGTCCAGACGAACATTTTAAAGAGCAGAGATAGCGGTACGTCACGTTGACTGCCGGATACGCGCTCCTCGAACATAAAGTCTACGTGCAACATTCGACCAACAACTTCTTTTCGGTGTGAATGGGAATTCTCCCATAATCTTTGAAACAAAGCGCCTTAATTAAGCTGAAAATCTCGATTGTACGATGCCCAGCAGTCGCGCGGCACCATGCTACGTCGCTAAGTATTTGAATTATTCATGAGCCCACGCGCTGTAATGGTGCCCTCCCTGTGCATTAGAGGAATGTGTGAATGTTATTATTATAATTCCTATCTGAGGGTTTGTGTGGAATAAAAGCGAAACATATGCAATGCACGGTATTTATAATTTTAGTTCCTATTAATAATAGGTCAATTGACTAGTAGACAAGAATAGAGTCCCTGACCACAATATTAAGGTCGCTTCAAAATTATATAATTTAAAAAAAAATAACGTATAGTATGTTTCAAAATATAGTGCGGAATCATAAATAATCCTATGAAAGGTATATTGTCGCTTGTCGCGATAGTAAGCATTGTAATATTGGGTCTGGGAAAAAGTTCGTGGCGTTTTTCCCGATAGATGGCATTGGTTGCCGATAACTAAAGAACAACAAGTCACAGCGACACCACCGACGGCTCGTTTTTTAGATGACCTTCCGAACGTTAGTTTGAGCGTAGAAACATTGTAATCGGTGCAGTGGTTGGAAAGTTATTCGCACTTGAAAATGGAGAAGAATAATGAGAAATTTCGCTATATTCTG
Organism: Dermolepida albohirtum; assembly: GCA_031893035.1. Taxonomy (NCBI): domain Eukaryota; kingdom Metazoa; phylum Arthropoda; class Insecta; order Coleoptera; family Scarabaeidae; genus Dermolepida; species Dermolepida albohirtum. The sequence continues at coordinate 147,351 of JAVIWB010001221.1, forward strand.
CAATATTATTATGATAAGGGGAAGAACGCTGCGCAGGCTTGTGATAAAATTTGTGCTGTGTACGGTGAAGGTACTTTATCGAAATCTGTTGCGCGGAAATGGTTCGCTCGCTTTCGTTCTGGAAATTTCAATGTGAAAGATGAGTCACGCTCCGGTCGTCCAATCACTGAAAAATCTGATGAAATTCTTGAAAAAGTCCAACAAGATAAGCATATCAGCAGTGTCGATATTGGCATGGAGCTAGGCATTGACCACAAAACTGTTTTGAACCATTTACACAAAGCTGGTTACAAAAAAAAGCTTGACGTATGGGTTCCTCATGAGTTGAGCGTGAAAAACATGATGGACCGAATTAACATCTGCGATGCGCTGCTGAAACGGAATGAAATCGAGCCGTTTCTGAAACGTTTAATAACCGGAGATGAAAAATGGATTACGTACGATAATCGGAAACGTAAAAGATCGTGGATAAAGGATGGTGAGCCGTCACAAGCGTTCGCTAAGCCAACATTGACGCCAAAAAAAGTGATGCTGTGTGTATGGTGGGACTGGAGGGGAATCGTCCACTACGAGCTACTTCCAACTGGTCAGACGATTGATTCTCAACTCTACTGTGCACAACTAGAGAGATTACGCCAGGCGATTGAAAGAAAACGGCCCGAATTGATTAATAGGAAAGGTGTTGTCTTCCATCATGACAACGCCCGACCCACACTTCTTTGATGACCCGTCAAAAGTTGAGAGAGTTTGGTTGGGAAGTTTTGATGCACCCACCTTACAGTCCGGATATAGCACCCTCTGACTATCATCTGTTTCGATCTCTGCAGAACTCTCTCAATGGAATTAAGTTGGTTTCAAAAGAAGCCTGTGAAAACTACTTGATTCAGTTTTTCGACCAGAAACCACAGAAGTTTTTCACCGATGGGATCATGGATCTACCAAAAAAATGGCGAAACATTGTCGATAATAATGGAGCATATTCGGTTTAAATGAATTCGTCCACGCGCCATGCGGGGACCAGTTGAATTTTACTGAAAAAACGCCACGAACTTTTTCCCAGACCCAATATATAAACATATAAATTTTAAGTACCCGTAAAATAATTGGAACGGCTGAAGGATATTAGGGAAATAAAGTAATTAATGTAAATATATACATTTACTTTCCTTATTATGTCAGTACTTAGTAATACCAATAAGAAACGGTGTTACGAAATAATAACACAATAACAGAAGATTTGAATACTGAAGTTTGTTGTGTGTAAAAAGAAGCCTCATGTTGGCTTGCATCAAAATGTTATGAAGAAGTTTGGACTAAATTTTTCTTTAACGAACGAATTATGATTGAATTATTCAAATTATGAATGTTATTTTTAATGTTTTCAAATTTACTGAGTTGTATCATATAAATAAAAAAGAGTCCAACACTTACTTTAGTATTCTGTTATAAATTAATTTTGTTTTTTATGATTATATACTATTGCATGTATGTATCTATGATAGACAATGAAATCTGTTTCGGGCATGGGTATCGGCAAAACTTGGTACATATACTGGCGATTCATGCATATATATTTCAACAGAAAGACGAATTTTTTACTTTATATAATATAAAATATATATTTTTGTAAAATTGGGTTTTAATAAATTTTAATTATATCTCTTTAATATATTCTGCCAAATGATTAAATACATAAATACCTCTTGCTTGTGATTCATTATAATGATCTTTATTTTTATTCTTTAGTGAAAACTTTTGTTAAACTCAATTTCAGAGTGCTGAATAAAATTTATAGTAATAAAATTTGTGGTTAAAATTGAACTTAATTTCCTAACTCTAACTCCTAACTAATATAATATATTATCAAACACATAAGTAAATAATTAAATAAACAAATAACCACATCATTTTACATTAAAATTTGACAAATTTTATTTCTTGTGTTTAAATTTGTTATAAGTGACATTGACAAAGGTCAAATAAATATATTGGGTTGGCAACTAAGTACTTTCGGTTTTGTAGTATAAAATAAAACACTTTTTTTTAAACAAAGAATAGTTTTTAATCAATTATACATATATTTTCCATTTTGCTCAATGACCTTTTGCCATCTTTCTTTCAGCTGCATGATTCCGTGCTCATAAAATTTCTGGTCCTTATCAGCAAAAAAGTGAACCAGGTGCGAGTGAAGGTCATCGTCATTTGTGTAAGTTTTACCATTCAAAGAATTCTGCAAACTTCGAAATAATATATAATATATAATAATATATAATAATATATAATAATATATAATAAATGGTAATCAGATGGTGCTAGATCAGGGCTGTATGGGGGATGTGGCATCACTTCCCAGCCAAGCTCCAATAGTTTCCCACGAGTTGCCAAAGATGTGTGAGGCCTTGCATTATCTTGGTGGAAAACTACACCTTTTCGATTTGACAATTCTGGCCGTTTTTTTTTGATTGCTTCATCCAGTTTTATTAATTGTTGACAGTTAACATCAGAATTGATCGTTTGGTTCCTTGGAAGCAGCTCAAAAAACACAACACCTTTGTAATCTCACCAAACTGACAGCATGATCTTTTTTAGATGCAATTAAGCTTTCGATGTGGTTTGTGCTGGTTTATCGTATTTGCTACATGATCGTTTTCGAACTATGTTACTGTACAGGACCCATTTTTCATCATCGGTGATGATTCTTTTTAAGAAAGGGTCGGTTTAATTTCGTCTAAGGTGCATATCGCAAAAGTTGATTCTTTGTGTTAAATGAATTTCTTTCAATTCGTGAGGTACCCAAATATCAAGCTTCTTAACTAGCCCAAGACATTTTAAATGTTTTTCAATTGTTGTGTGCGATACATGTAGCCTCTCCGCAACCTCTCGAACATATGACGATCCTCTTCAATTATGACTTTGATTTGGTCATCATCAACTTCAGTAGTCCGACCAGAACGTTGCTCATCTTTGAGAGAAAAATCTCCAGAACGGAATTTTTTATACCAATTCTGACATGTGCGCTCTGTTAAGCAATTAGCACCATAAACTTCACATATCTTTTTGTGATCCGCAGCAGCTTTCTTTCCTTTACGGAAATAAAATAGTAAAATATGTCGAAAATGTTCGTTTCTGCACTCCATTTAAAATTAACCCACAACTAATAGCTTTAATAAAAATCACGCACTACTTGCTTCTGATGTTACGTCAATGTGACTAGTATCACGCGACAAACGGTAAAGTACAGCATTAACATACGTTATACAAAAAATAAAGCAACGCTCTCTATCAGTAAAAACCGAAAGTATTTAGTTGCCAACCTAATACATGGACACCATAGGATACCTATGGAGAATCTAGAAGGAGAATATTAGAAAACATTAACTCTCAACAAAGCAAGAATTAAAAATGCGAATAATCGGTGAATGGGAACAATTTCTCCAGTACTATGTTAGAAACTTGCAGCTACCATGCCCAAAAGACGGTGACGAAATGTGTAACAGAACACAAAAACTACTTTTATCCATAGATGCAAAGCAAATTGTGTTAATGTTTACAATGGTTTAACGGAAATAGATGAGTTCTATATTTCAAAAGTTATTCTAAAAGCTTCACAACTTACTAAAATACCGAAATCGATTATTAGAAAAATGGTAAATGTTGTTCCTGAAAGAAAAAAGGCATATGATCATAGACAATTTAAAAAAGTAACGTTGGGTTAATATAATTCCTTTTCACAATAAGTTTCGTATTCTGTATACGTATTTTGACAACTAGGTTGTCATCATTAGCAAATAATTAATCACAATGTTGCACCTGGAACCGCGGCAAAATCCGTACAAAGATAAAGTCTGTACTAGACTTACACCGACGAGAGCCTAATACACACTGTAGAGTCGTTGCGACGAAGTATGATATTTTTTGCAGATGAATATCTTACTGCTGCAATTAGCAAATATATCGGCATTCTAGGAGTTCGAGGCTAATTCATAGTGGACAATATCGACACAAAAATACCTAATTCCGATTCATACTTAATCCACCAATACTGTTTTCCCTCCAATATCACCGATATAAAATGTAAAAATACAATTCTACCCAGAAAACTGCAAATATACATACATAAAAGTGCACATCTACTTACATATACAATGTGTGTAGGCATGCCTGCGTTATTATGGTCTAAAATCATGTACGCTATGCGGGAATCTTTAAAATTCCTGTCGGAGTATGTTTAAAACAGTGACAATCAATTCCAGCGAATTTTAAACATATGTTTCGCAAACTAAGCAGTGACTACTTTGAAGTTTGATAGAATATTTACATTTATCAAGAATACCTTACGCATGTGTGCACATATTCGAGGGAAGATGCAGCACGTTTTGTTTGAAGACTACATCAAACAGAACGTGTTACAAATACGTTATTTTATTAGATCTCGGAAAATATTTTCCGTAATATTACTACGAAATTAGCTAAGAAAGTTATTAGAAATACATTTTAATGGTTTTTATTCTTTGTAATCATCTTGAATTTTAAACTTTCTTATAAAAATAGTATAACCCGTTCTAACTTGAAGATTCCTATTTGTATGAAACTTGAATATTTGTTTTCGAATGATACATATACAACAATTTGTTTGTGAAACAATTTTCTGAAATAACTTTTGTTGAAATAAAGATGTTTTAAAATTTATTTTAACAGCAATTTTTCGTAGCTTACGAGCTTGAGTAGTTTCAGTACTACTTAAGTTTGCTTATCAAAAGGCCAGTTGTTTTATTTAAAAAATATTGATCACTTCCTTTTCAATCTTACGTTCTTGCAAAGGCGATTGGAGAAGATCGTCATGGAATATGATTTTTCATGACGTTTATGGCTTCTTACTTGAATTACATCCATATATGCTCGGTATAAGGAGATTTTCATAAAGCATTTGCGTATGAATGAGACATGGAGGAAGAAATATTAACAAATTGGGTGTCTTTTCTTGACAGGGCGTCAATTTGAATTTTTGGAAAAGATACAATATGTACCAAGTATAACAGCTTAATCAAAAATGGTCAAAACCGTTTCTCGTGTCAATATTCGCTTTCTGGATACTTATTTCGATAACTAAGTGGTCATCAGCAGCAAAAATTAATTATCAAAATAAGATTGAACCGGAAACAGTAAATGAATATTTGCGAATGACAGCACTTTCCATTTCCCAAAATAATTTCTAATTTGCAAGGTAAATTCTTTGAACAGAAATAAACAGCAGTGGGTATTGTCTTTGTTTATGTATGTAAATGATATTTTCGCGAGTTTTCACACATATAACACATGGATTAATAAGTCCCGAGACTAACAATGAAAACAACATTTTTTTTGCAAAATTTTTTTTTATTCATCAACATAATCACCTTTTAGGGTGATACAATAGTTCCAACGCTTTTCCAATTTTTCAATACCATGTTTATAAAAAAATTTATCTTTCGCTTCAAAATAAGCTTCAGTTTCAGCGATGACCTCCTCATTTGAGCCAAATCTTTTTCCCTGGAGCATTTTTTTAAGATCAGCAAAGAGCCAGTAGTCACTGGGGGCTAAATCTGGCGAATATGGGGGGTGGGGAAGCAGATCAAAACCCAATTCGTTCAATTTTGCCATTGTTTTCACCGACTTGTGGCAGGGTGCATTGTCTTGGTGAAAAAGGATTTTTTTCTCTGCATGTGCGGTCGTTTTTTTTGCGATTTCCTCCTTCAAACGCACCAGTAAGTCAATATAATAATCACTGTTGATCGATTTACCTTTTCGAGGTAGTCAATGAAAATCACGCCATGTGTATCCCAAAAAACTGACGCCAGGACTTTGCCAGCTGACTGCTGCGTTTTCGGACGTTTCGGACGGCTTTCGCCAGCTGTGCGCCACTCAGATGACTGCCGCTTCGACTCTGGAGTGTAGTGATGTATCCATGCGTCGTCCATGGTCACGTAACGACGCAAGAAATCTTTTTTGTTGCGAGTAAATAGCGATAAACAGCTTTCTGAATCATCGACTCGTTGCTGTTTTTGTTCCATCGAAAGCAATCGCGGCACCCACTTGGAAAAAACCTTTTTCATGCTCAATTTTTCATGAAGGATAGTAAATACACTTCCATATGATATCTGTGTCATCTCAGCAATCTCACGGAGCTTCACTTTACGATCTTTCATTATAATTTTTGTCACTTCACTCACATTTTCCGGTGTAACGGCTTCCACAGTTCTACCCGAGCGTTCCGCGTCATTTGTGTCGGTACGACCACGTTTAAACTCGGCAAACCACCGACAAATCGTTGCTTTTGATGGACAAGAGTCCGGGTAACATTTTTCAATCCATTGTTTTGCTTGCGTGGTGTTTTTACCCATTAAAAAACAATGTTTTATCAGAACACGAAACTCGGTTTTTTCCATTGTTTAAACAAACTACAAAACGACTTTACTCCAACCTCGATAACTCCGCTGTTTCTGGTCCGATCGACTTAAAATTTTGACACGTTTCAAGCAAAGGTTAGTACTCTAGAAAGACGTGGTTACTGGTTTACTACGAGCGCCATCTATGGGTTAGTCTCGGGACTTATTGATCCATGTGTTAAGCACAATTTAGACGATTTCATTAAGCAATTAAATTAGAAATGCCCGACAATCATGTTTAAGGTAGAAAAAAGAAGCTTACTTTTCTTTACACTCTAGCAATTAGAAATAACCACAAAACAGAAATTGGCATTTTCCTAAAAGAAATCAATGACAACAAGTTTATCATGGCGGATTTAAATTAAGGTATGCAAGAAAAGATGGCTGTTTTCAACTTTTTTATTAATCGCTTGCTACGTTTTCCATCGACAAAAGTGAGATACGAAAGAGAATTAAAACAATGCGATTGTCGCATATTACTTTCATCAATATTTATTATTGTTTTTAATGGTGAATCACTAACAAATGTTCATATAGTATATTGGGTGAACCTTACCCGATGCAGAAACAAGATCATTTAGTATAAGTATAGGTAAATCTTGTAACAGATTTTTAAGGTTTAGGGCTTCTTTAACACTACTGGATTTTTCAAAATCTATGGCGTTTATTTTAGGAAATAACTTCTCAGCTTTACCCTTATTTAAGTTCGTTAAGTGGCCCACATCCTTCCACGAGTTTAGTTAATGTACTGCAGCCCTTTGTTAAAAGGGTAACACGTTCCGCGAATTAATTATCTCGCTTCGGTATGTTCTGTTTTTCTTTTTAAATAAAATTCTGTCTGCATTTGTTACAAGGGTAGTCGTTTGTATTTCGGGAATAGCAAACAAAAAAAAAACTTTTTATTATCGAAAATAGTTTTATTGCTCTTCAAAATATTCTCCTTGAAAATCAATGCACTTTTGTATTCGTTTAAACCAATCCGAAAAGCATTGCTACCACTGTGAAGGCGGTATCTCCAAAATATGAGTTTTGAATGCCTCAACTGCCTCTTCCTGCGTAGAAAACATTTGACCATGAAGTTTATTCTTCACGTGTGGGAACAAAAAGAAATCACAGGGTGCTAGATCAGGGTTGTACGGCAGATGGCTCATCAATTCAATGTTTTGCCCGGTCAAATATTCAATTGTTTGAACCGACCTGTGAGAGCTCGCATTGTCATAGTGGAGAATGATCTGTCGTTTTCGGTTTGTTTTCTTTATTTCTTTAAAAACTTTTGGCAAATAAATAGTTGTGTACCTTTCGGAATTGACCGTTCTACAACTCTCTAAAGACACGGTTGCAATGTGACTGGTTTTTCCGAAAACACTGGCGAACATTTGTTGTTTGTTTCGGGCTCATACGTACAGATCCAAGATTCATCACCTGTGACGACTTTATAAATGTTCTTTGAAACACCGCCATTGTATTTTTTGTGCATTTCTTGGCACCAATCGAAGCGAGTCCTTTTTTGAGCGGTTGTCAAATTATGTGGTACCCAACGTGAACACGGCTTCTTAACGGCAAAATGTTCATGCAGGATCTTATGCACGCTGGTGTTACTAATACTAGATGTCTCGATCTCATGGTATGTCACATGACGCTCTTGCATTATCAATTCAGACACTACATTAATGCTTTCTGACACAGAACATTTGTGGGACGAACTTCACGAAATCATCGTCCACGAAACGCCGTCCAGGTTTGAATTCACTATACCAACGATATATTGTAGTTTTCGATGGTGCTTCATCACCATATAAAGGCTTCAGTTCGTCGATGCAGTCTTGTTGAGATAATCCACGCCGAAAGTTATGAAAAATAATTACATGAAAATGGTCGCGAGTTAATTCCATTATTTCGCTGACAAAATTTTTAAGTTACTGTCAACAAGAGAAATAGCGACCAGATAATAAAACTGTGAAGGTAAATATATTGTCGAAAATGACAAACTTCACGATGCAATCATCAGATCGGAGAAATATAAACGGCTACCCTCGTACTAGTATTAAATTTTCAGATTTTTGTCTTTGCTGGAGGTTGCGAAACTTTTAATGATCGTTCTTCATAATGCAGACCTTGTACAACGTACCTATATCAAACTTGTACAATCGCATAGCGCAACACCCTTGAACATAGGAAAATACAATGCTATTATGTCCTCCGATTTTTTTAAATAGCTATGTTTAGGTAAATGACCAACGTATAATAACCACATACATAGTTTTTGTCATTGCACAAAGCCATGTCGTAAAATGATTCCATAATAATAGGTGCCTATTATTTATGCATACACATTACACAGTAATCCACACGTCTAATGTTCCCACGGGCCGAAGAATATACACGCAACAGTGTTGAAGTGTTGTTACTCAATAGACGCCGGCCGGGTCAAATTCTCACTTTCCTTTATTGGCAATTGAGAAACCCCGAACGCTGCGACCAGTAACTCAAATCCGATTTAAATGTTAGCGTTCTTCCTAAAACCCGACGAGATGATCTAATGGTTCATTAAACATCGTCTTATCACTTTGAAGGCGTCCACTTCTATATACAATATATTATAAGCGCTTAGCTTGTAATTCCCTGGATGATCGCGTAATATTTATTACGGTAGTGTTTGTATGTGTGTGCGTCTGTATATGTGTGTGGTGACGGTTCCAATCATTTAACATAAGAAGCATTGACATTCAGGCTTGTACACATAAAGATAATAAGAAGATTAATTTGTACTTCTAAGTGTCCCCGAATATTTTTATTGGTCATATTAAGCATAATTCCATTAGCTAAAAAGATAATGAATCTCTTCTTATATCCTACTTGGAATGTATTTTATTTAATGCACAGTTTCTACTAATCTGTTTTAGGATATAAATTTTAATAATAGTGAAACGTATTTTAGTGTAGGCTACAAGAAGGATATTAAAAATGCGATGAGCACAATTCGCACCAGAAGTTACCTGTTTGAACAGTAACCATAAAATTGTAGAATCATTAAGATTAACTGCTGGCTATTCAGGATTTTTTAAGTATTTATGAAAAACTTTTACGTCAAAAACAATAATTAACGAATTGGATTAAAACTACAGTCTGTATAATAAGAAAGGCATGCTAATATTTATAAAAAAAGCTAATACGAAAATTGATTTTTTGTTGCAAAGTAACGAATCTTTCATTAAGCGCTTCCTATCTTTAAAATTAAGTAAAACAAAGTGTGTATGTGAGATATCATCGAAATTTTTTATTCGTTTGAAAGGCCTATCGATGCCATTATGTGTGGAATATAACATCGTGCAAATGTCCGCCACGGCTTTGCTGGGTGGCGCGCATCCGAAATGTCCAATTTTCCATGACTCTAGCGCATAAATCAGGCCGAATTTGACCGACGGCATGGGTTTTGTTGGCTTTGAGGATGGCTGTGGTTTGTGGCTTATTCGCATAGACCTGCGACTTAGGAAAATCCCACAAGAAAAAGTCTATTCAGCGAATACACGTCGTTGTCTATGGTCGTTTATCTTCAGCTCTTGGGTTGAATTTTGTACGTGTGCAGGCCCAAGTCACGAAGCGAAATTCGCCAAGTTGTGGCCTGCGAAAGGTCGACTTCTTGTGAGCAACGCGAAAACGACTGCCTCGAATTCTCCTGCACACTCTTATGGCTAGCGGCGATGTTTTCGGCAAATATTGCGTTTCGTCGTCGTGCGGGTGTTGGTTCATTGTTCACTGAACCAGTGGACTTAAATTTATCCACTACACTGGGAATAGTTCTCTCGATTGGACGATTGTGACGACCGTAAAATGGATGAAGCGCGCGAAACGTTGCCCGAACAGAACACCGATTTTAATAAACAATTTTATCATTTGCACGTGTTGTTGAACGCTATATACGTCCATGGTGATTTGGCAAAACAGACTGAATAAATGACTGCCAATTCGACGGATGTACTTTCAGCAACTTGGCCGTTATCAACTGTTAAAGTTCGGTAGTCCCTATTGGAAGATCCGTTACATTTTATATGTTAATATGGCATCTAGTCTCCATTATTTTTAAGAATAACCTCACAACGCTTTCCCGTATTTACGACTAAATTTTCCGAGTAATTCATTGATAATGAACGTCAATGAGCGCTTCTTTATATTATGGTATCATTGAGACTTATACACTTATATACACATTTTTTGTGAAGTTTCTGCTTCATAGATATTTTCAAATGGTTTGGCGTTTGAGGACTGCGAATGCCAATCTACAGGTGCAATATTATTTGTAGCCTTCCACTCCCTACACAGTTTGCTTCGATGTTTTGGACCGCTGCCTTCTTGTAGGCTCCAATGTACATTGTTATCATTAAACTACACTTTTACCGATATTAGAAATCCTTTTTGATACAATTTTACTATTCGTTTCGTGTTTAAAGTATCAAGAAAGATGTAGTTCCAAAGCTCTGTATGTTAAAGCGAAACCAAACATGAACCTTCTTTGTCCGTTCACCACGCCTTCCTTCCATGTGATCAGATCCAGAAAGGAGATTCATCTATAAACACAATGTTAGATCAATCTCTGCTAGACTTATCTTGTTCCCAGATCATGCCCACCTGTCGATGTTTATCGGTTAGCAACGGTTTAATAATTGTGCTTCAATAAACAATATCGTGTTCGCGTAAACTGCTTATGCTTAATTATCATTAAGTTAATATTTATATTTTTCTTGACTACGTCTCACGTCTTACCCATCATCTGGCGAAATGTGCCGACTTATGTAAATCTTAGCTAATATTACATTTCCAACGTCAACTTCAAAAACACTACACAATTGAACAAATCTTTGTAAATAAAGTTTGAAAATATCTCAAAATAATTTACAGGAATTTTTGCTCCGTTTTATAACAGTAGATAAAACTTCTATACATTATTACCCATTTAAAACTAAGAAACAGTCAAAATAATGTGTTGCAGGCGGAGAAACTGCTCCAAACCAGGCGACAAGTGCTTTCATCAACAGGAGATGTGATGGTCATTGTTTACTGGGATGCTCGCCATATTATTTTTATTGACTTCTAGAGAAAAGTAAAACGAATATGGAACTATATTATGCAAGGTTAATAATTATATATAAATATATATTATAATTAAGTTCTTTACGATGGGAAATTAATGAAAATTATGCCACCGTTAATTAAAATTAAAGAAATTAATTAAAAATTTTTGCATTAGAGAAGGACTCGAACCTCTATCTGCCGTTAGCTAGACGCCTGCCTCACCAATTAGGCTACCAGGTAGTATAGCTTCAGAAAATAATAATTTACACTATATTATGCAATTTTGTCGGATTATTTAAATAAACAAATAAAGTAAAGTCGATCATAATTAGTGAAGAAAGAAATTCTATTTTGATAAGAAAATACAGGCTCCTTCTCTTCTGTAATTGTTACAGAAAAATTGACCAAATTACGATAGGAAGTCTTTCGGTACACCTTCTCCTTCCGCTTCCATTTTTAATTAAACCCCTCAGAGCTTAAAATGGATTGTGGGAAAGAGGTTTACATCAAATAGTGAAGTTGTTTTATTCAAGATATAAAGTTTATTTTATAAAATTTATGAACAAACTTTCAGTTGTCTGGAATTTAGTAAATATTTTTTACATAAAGACATTGGACTGTCACAGTCTTATACTGGCTTTTTATTTGGAGAAAGATAATTCTATTTTCATTGCGAATCCAATTTTTTTAATGAAATAATCCACTACAGAATAAAACAATGACTAAGATGATCGTTTCACCCAGTTCTAGAACTCGTCAATTGGTCTGGTTTTGTCGGCAGTTAAAACGTACTTGGTAATTATGTTACTATTGACACAATAATACGAGTAATGAGAGAAAACAATATGTTCATCTCTCGAATAGAAGTGAAAGCAAGAACATCTGTTGTATATGCAGAAAGTGACGTGCATATAACGGCAACTGTCTACTAACATAATGAAATAATTCATTTCAGAACAAAGTGTTAGTAGGCAATCGCCGTTTACATACACAACGTCACTTTTTGCATATCTAACGGATGTTCTTTTATCCATTTTTAAAGTGATATAAGTGCTTTCATTTCCATCCGAGAGATGTACATATTATTCTCATTCATTTGCATTATAATTTCTATACCAATTTCTTTTTACCCGCGATTTAATTTAACGATGAAACGATAACTAATTTAACTTACCCTGCCGACGAAGAACCTCCTGTAACATTTAGCTGTATCATCGGTTTCGAATTTCGCCCTCCACGATCCGTGCGGCAAAATCGGTAACCCCCTATGATCGTATTCACAATCATGATCTGTACCGTCGACCCAATAACCCTTCGGTGGTATTGCTATCATGGGGTAGGGTCCCGGTCTGGAAAGGATATCCTGTAGGAGTCTCCTAGATGCTGTGGCCTGCTGCGGTGATGCAGGAGGCGTAGGTTGCAAGGGTGCGGGAGAGATCTTGATGTTATTGTTCGAAAGTCTGTCTTCTTTGTCATTTTGTCGTTGAGATGGTGTCTGAAACGAAGATTATCAGCTTAAATTTATTGCCTCGTTATAAATTCTAACGTTCTACTTTGATTTACTTTGAATAAATTAATTAAAAATTAGGATTAAAAATAATTTTAATATAATTTATTAGAATATGCAGCATTTCTAATATAAAATGGTGCTTCTTAATTATATTTAAATAGGAACTTAATCAATATATGGATACTAAATTGGTTCAAATTGCGTCTACAATTACATTCATCAATTATTTCATTTAAAGCGAGCGCACTTTTCAATAATGCATACTTCGAATTGCTTACGCGCTGATTAGGCGCAAAAAAGCATGTCGGGTATGATGATGGAGAATATTGATTTTTGTTCTATAACATAAAACAAAGTACCTATAGCCAATGTTGGTGGTATTAAGGTCAAGGTCATTTGTGAACGGTTACGATATAATTGACATACAGATACGTTTTACATGTAATATAAATTATACAATTATACAAGCAGAATGAGCGGAAATTTATTTTAAACGACGTATGCATGCACATGGCCGATTATAATTATTTAGATTATAAATTACGAATTGTGTTATAGTTTTACATTCCAAAGTTTTACAGAAGGATTTATGTTAAACTTATCTTTTCGTGTAGTTATTAAAAAAATTAAAAGGCTCTTATTTTGAGGTTAAAAGATGGAAAACTTGATATGATGATTGACGTAAAAGGTTTTGCACCAAATCATCATGTTACCTTAGTCTTTTAAATTAGTAGAGTAATTTTGACTATAACTAATAGAAATTTAATAAGTTCATCTTCATCAAGCATTCTAAAGTGGCATTAATTTAAAAACGTCAAAAGGTACACTAACAGTCATATTTATTTGCCCACCCTTAGTTTTAGCCAAAATTATTAAACTATCAAATGTGTACTGAAAATTTATTTATTGTACCAATACAATAGTGTAAAATAAACATAAAATAGTTACATTTTTCTTATATTAAAAACTTTATCATTAATTATTATTAAATTTTGCTCTCATCAATGTGCCCACCTTTATTTTTGATAATTGCGGCACATAACCGCGGCATCCTTTCAATTAATTTTTGCAGTGTATCTTCTGTAATTTGTGCCCAGGTTTCTTGAAGTTGTTCCCACAGTACGGTGGTGGATGATAGAGCACGTTCTCGAACCGTCCGGTCAAATTCTTCCCAAAGAAGCTCTATTGGGTTCAGATCAGGACTTTGAGCTGGCCATACCATTATAGAGATTTGCCCTTGCTCTTCTAGTTGACGCAAGTAATCGCCACACAATCTAGAAGTGTGTTTCGGATCGTTGTCCTGTTGAAATACAAAGTTTTCGCCAAGAATTCTTAGACCTGAAGGAACAGCGTTATTGTCGAAAATTTCCTTGTAGCCTTCTTTTCTTAGGATTCCCTCAATTTTGACGAAATCGCCTACAGATCTTCCACCAAAACACCCCCAAATCATTACTGAACCTCCTCCATGTTTTACGGTAGGCGTAATACATTCTGGCAGTACTCTTTCTCCTGCGGATCTTCTTACGAATATTCGCCTTTTACTACCGAAAAGTTCAAACTTCGATTCGTCTGTCCACAACACATTATTCAACTGATCAATCGTCATCTTCTTATGTTCTTTAGCCCAATTTAGTCGTTTTATCTTGTTTTGCTTTCGTAGTAATGGTTTTCGCAGAGCAATTCTTCCGTATAAACCCGCTTGCCTTAACCTTCTCTGTACCGTGGACACACTAATTGGTTTAGCACGCGCTCTATTCATTTCAGCAGCAATTTCTGGTGCTGTTTTTCGTCTATCGCGTCTACTTATCCGTATTAGATGCCGGTCATCTGCAGATGTCGTGGCTTTGCGTCGTCCAGATCTTCTTTTGTTGGAAAATGTACCACTTTCTTCAAATTTTTTAACGTTATAATCAACGGTTCTGCGATTTACTCGTAATTCTTTTGCAATTTCGCGATTACTTTTACCCGTACGATGATAAGCAATTATCATAGCACGCACTTCAACAGATAATTCCTTCGTCTTCGGCATTGCATTAAAATATTCACAATAACTCTCTATTTCACTGTTTTCGCAACAAAAGATGAACGGTGACAGCCATAAAATTTATTTTCCTTTTTGAATAACACATCCTAATATTGTAATTAGTTAGTACAATAACACAATATTGGTAATACCTTTCAGAAATGCAGGTAAAACTGTTAATACTGTAGGGATTAGCCTATATAATATTTATGGTATTTTTCCAATTTATGACACCTTTACGATATATCATAAACAATTTAAGATTTTCGTAGAAATTCATATGGAATTACTTCCACTAATAATATTGTTGAATAATTATAATACAGATTTTTCGAAAGATAATCCGTATTTCAGGAAACACATAAAATTGGGATGGACAAATAAATATGACCGGTAGTGTACCTTGACTGGATACCTAATTGATCTTTGTATCATTATTCATCCATCCATAATCCATCTTTTTTTTAAAAAGTCCACAAGTGACACCGCCTGTGAAAACCTACGAAGTTTTAGTACACAATCAATTCTCAATATTAGCTTTTGATGTTAACAAATAAAAAGACGTAAAAATCAGCATTTTCTCGATGCATGGTGACATCTATATTTTTCATTATTCCCCTGTAACTAGTAAAAGTAAGTCTTTAATTTAATTGCGAACTAGCGTCGTCTCTGTGTAACTGGGTTCTTAGGAGTTATCCGACGGACTCAATGCTGCCACTAATTGGGTACTGTCCGAGTCAATTCAATTACCATAAACGGAGACACATCTTTATGGATCTTCGGTTCGATCCGTTATAATAGCACCGTAACTCGCATATTTTTCAGCGCGCTCTAATGCCGGGATTCAGTCTCTCGCACAAAAGAGGACGGAATGATCCGCATCGCGAACACCAACGACGAGGAAAAGTTAGATCTTGTACCAGCTGCTGCTTTCTGATTTACAACTTTATTCAAGGGTATTGGTTTATTGGTTTTTTATTATGGCCATAGGAGTTGCCTTTTTGATTACGAATAAATGGGAACATATGGCGGAAAAAAAAGATGTTAAAGCGTGTATAATGAGTTATGAAAGTTGAATATCCAGAAATGTAGTAATATATTTGTACATATTACGAAACCTGTTTTAAAAGTAAAAGTTTAGGGATAATCCACATGTACACATATTACTGCAGATTTAGCCGATTATTATAGTGCAAAACGTATATAAAGCTTAAACATTTTTATACGTAATTTATAAACTTTCTCCTTTTTTATTTGAAGTTTCGACCATTGGGATAATAAAACATTTAATCAGAAACAACGTTTCGACGGAAGGATCCCCCTTTTTCTAGTTACTTACGAGGACCGTTTTGTTATATACATTAATAGTTGGTGCTTGCGCCGCAGCAACGAGTGCTTGCATCGCAGCAATGAGTGCTTGCGTCGTGTCCCGCTATTCAATGGGAACAACTGTGCTCAGTTGCATCTGCGTAGGTAACCTGTACAGTCTGTTCTATGTCTTGAAAATGTTTATTGAATCGTCCGCCCCGTGCGAAGTACGGCCAGTGATACGTTCTTTGTCGGTAAGAAACATGTTTGTTGCAGATCGACAGATTTGTGAAGTTTACGGAGCTACTGCTATGTATGAAGGCAAAGTGCGTGAGTGGGTCATAGATTTCAAAGCTGACCACGACAATGTCCACGAGGATTCCTGCTCCGGTCGCCCATTTGTGATCACCGGCGATATGGTGACTTCAGTTGAAGCGAAAATGCTTCAGTTGAAGCGAAAATGCTTCAAAGCAGATGCTTCGTCATAAGCACTCTTTCAAACGACTTTCCCGAAGTGTCGAGGTCAGTGCTGTATAAGACTGGCGGCACGTTTCTATGAAGAGGGTATTCAAAATCTAGTTGTAAGGTTTGATAAGTGTTTAACTTGGCAGTTATGTTAAAAAACAGAAATGTATTATTGTAAATGTATAATTTTCTTTCGTTTGGTTTTTATTTTCAAACGGCCCTTACTTAAAAAAACATGCCTCGTATTTTCTTCAACCTGCAATACCTTTTACACTTACATATTTCTATTTGTGAACAATAGGTTTTTGTTATGTAAAATTTACAATCACACAAGTATTTTTTAACTAACAACCTTTAAACAAGCGTATCTGCCCAAAGATGAAAGGTGAATTCCTTTGAGAATGTTTTTAATGAGTGCTTTCCGTAAACAACATTTGTTATTTCCTTTCTATCTTATGTCAGGTATATACGCATGTGTATTTTTAAATTTGCTTTGACGAATGCTTGTATATAGACGGAGATACAAAGAATTTAGTTTTAAGAAATTATTAGGTTATTATAAATGCCATTAAAATTGATAATGTCTCTTCTATCGTTTACTGTGTTTCGGCTTTTTTTTATAAATATCATTTCTTTAATTATACGTTTATTATAACTGTTTTTTATTTCGACGATTTTGGTGTTGTCCAAGTCAAATTTATATTTTTTCTCCGAAGCATGTTTGGATAAAGTTTTTCTATTTATTTTGGAACTCTAACCAGTAACAAAATAAATGTGGAAATATCAACTTCAACGGTAACTCTCTTCAACGTCAAGAGAAGGGGGTTACTTCGAAAACGTAACTTTTGTCATATGTGTATTAATGGAGGTATATGTATCTCAAAATATGTTACCTTCGTATTTTGGCCAATTGGAAAATAGTCAAATTTTAAATTAATCGAACTAATCGTTAAATACGAAGGCAGATCCTTATTGGTGTCCGATTTATATAATTAAAGGTAAGATGGAAGATTTACCTATTTGGGTATACTGAAAACTACTTATATTGAAGATTCCAACTAAAACAACCCAAAACATATCCAAGTTGGTATCGAATTGATTGGAAAGAGAAAGAAATTCGAGTTCTCGAATAGAGAACGGAATTTAAATCCGATTGAGGCTTTTTGGAAAGAACAAACTCAGAGGAAAACTCAGTAAAAATTATATAATTAAAGGTAAGATGGATAGATTTACCTATTTGGGTATACTGAAAACTACATTGAAGATTTCAAAGAAAACAACCCAAAACACATCCAAGTTGGAATAGAATTGATTGGAAAGAGAAAAAATTTCGTGTTCTCGAATAGAAAATGGGATTTAAATTCGATTGAAACTCTTTGGACAGAACAAATTCAGAGGCAAAGCTAGTAAAGTTCCAAATGAAGCTATGATGAAAAAAATTTAAAAAAGTTACGAAAATAAATTTGGGAAGTTTTAAAAAAGGAAACAAAATTATTGGACTGATGACGTGGTTAACGTACTGGTTGCGTACAAATAACATGGCTAGTCTTAATGGACTTGTTTTTGCGCCCACATAGCAGCGGAAAGATGCGGCGCAGAATATATAAGGCAGATTAATGATTAAATTATATTTAATAATGAAATGTTCGGGGTTCGTATACTTCAATCAAGGTACTAATACTAAACATTTTAAAAATATTTTACTTAAATTTCATTTATATTTAAAAATTTAAATTGATTTTTTGTTTGAATTTTACAGTTAACTAAATAATTTTGATTAAAGACATGAATCGGTATAACAAGCTAAGTAGATCGATGATGACTATGAAGCTTGTGATGTTCCAGGTTCAAAGAAAATTTTATATTTTGAATTCTTATTTAAATATAAACTTGTGGACGTACACTATTAGACGGAAGATAGCTATGTGTGTACTAAGTAATTGACGTATTCATGTTAAACGTACAGTTGCTATCACAAAAGGGTTTACAATTTAATCATAAGTTTTTTTCTATATTTTTAAGTCGAGCCGTAACCATGTCAAACTAAAAAGAGAGCTCTTGTATGTTTCAAAAGCGAACAATGGTATGCGTAGCGTGTAATATGAACTTGTTTACATTTTCGACCTGATAACAAAAAGCTTCCATACTACTGCATTCCCTCTCTCGAGGATCTAATGTTATAAGAATCATTCATTACTTGTCTGTATCGAAAAAGTGCAAGGGCAGCCCACAAAGACTCGTTCGTTAATAACACGAGTTTACCTGATGAAAGGTGAATTCCCTGAAACGTGTAGTAAGCGAGGTGTTATTATTAACATTTGTATGATTCTTTTAACATTCATCTATTGGCAAATTACCGAAATTTTAGAGTGTCCATCCACATACGCACTGGTAACCTCGTTACCGATTTTAGCGAAATGAATACGCCCTTGTTCTGTCATTAGTACATTCATATGTTTGAGTGAAAGAGGGAGGTACTCTTTTTTCATTATTTTTCTGTATCGACAAGGTATGATAGCAGCTTACAAAGAATCGTTCGCTAATAACACAAGTTTACCTGACGAAAGGTGAATTCCTTGAAACGCGTAGTAAATAGGATGTTATTAACATTTGATTGGGTCTTTTAACATTCATCTATTGGTAAATTGTCGGAATTTTAAAGTGTTCGTCTACATGTTACCGATTTTAGCGAGATGAACACGTCCTTGTTTTGATGTTCGTACATCCGTATGTTTGAACGATAGATAGAAGGAGGTATTGTTTTTTCAATACTACTATGTTGTTTACATACCATTATTATAAAAACCATTTTATGGTACTTACTGTACATACACTATTTAACAAAGTTTATGGGTATTTAAAGATTCCGACCGACCATAAAAATAGTATTTATCGAACATTTATGGAACAGTGACAAATAAATGAGTAATATATTTGTAACACGCGTCCCAGATAGTCGGGAGAATTAACTATCGGAGCTTGCTGCGAGCGAAGTAACAAGCCATAGGGTACACTTATTTGGTTCTTCATATTCGAACGTTTGTTAAATACAGGTTAATTATAAACGGTCGTTTTTAGTATCAGCCTTAAGGAGATTTTGGCTGACTTTTCACTTGTTCGCCATATGTAATAAATCGTTTCAAGTAGGTACGATGTAACCGCTACTGCAACATAGCGTTATTTCGTTCTTGTGGAACTAATTATAATATTGTATACTTGAATATCTAATCTAGATTTCATCTAAGTATTAATATTGAGATTAAACAGATAAACATGTCAGGTTTGTCCTACATCCATGACCTTTTATATGCTAATATTTATTTTCCTGGGCCGATTCGTATTCAGAAAGTCAGCCAAAACTGAAATCTCTCCTGAATAAATCGATGCAGTATAAAATAAGTTAACCTAATATAATTTTACGTAATATTTGTTTGCGAAACTCTCCAAAATATTCCCTCATGTTAAATATATTTAAATAATAAAGATCGTAACGTAAAGAACCTTAACAACGCGATAATTCAATTTTTGGGGGTAAAATATGATATGCTCGAACTTTGTACTTTTCACGGCAAATTGGCGCGCCATTTAAGCGGAAAATTCTAGATTTTATAATCGAACTTATTGATATTTTACTGGAGTACGTCCCAGGAGAACCCTTAATACATTCAGGGGATACGTCGTAATATATTGGAACAGCTCCGCAACTCAAATCGATGCCAAAACGTTTCCACGCTCCCTGCCCTCATGATATACTCTAACGGGCCACTTTGAATACGTATACATTCACTGATGGACGACTTTTTATAGTACAAGTTAGTACTATATGATTTCCCAAAGTATATCATAAATCGCGTGAGATATTGCCTTCTAATTTTGGACTGTCCAAGATAGTATACCATTTATCACGTATTATTTGGTCTATTATGAACAGTTCAGATATAAATGACCCAATTCGTTATCGAACAGTTTTCAAACGAACGTTGGGCGACTTTATGCTTTATATTACATATTTATGTTGCGGAAGGGGAAAAATGATTTAATGCAATCTAAACGGTTAGCTGATTTTAGGTTGACGTGCGTATCACATGTCACGCAATTTTGCTTAAAACATCAATATTTGGGATTACGTAGGCGCCCGTTTATTTAATCGCTTAAATTCGTTTTCGGGAAATGCGGTGCTACATTCCCATGGGTGATGTTGTCCCGCAGAAGACACGACATGACATCGCATACACATGCATCACATGTATAAATTAACGAAATTAAGTTGGGGATAAGTACGTAAATAGAATTTATAAAGCATTATTTTTAGGTAATATCGAAGAAAGGTTATAAAAAAATAACAAAAGTGATGACTAAAAGTATGGGGAAAGCAGGGAGAGAAACGTAACTAAAAATATGTAACAAAATATGAAGAGAACAATTCTCAGAGGATTAATACAGAGTACCAATAGTGTAAACCTAATACAATATATAATATATATAAAAGAGGAAAGGAGTATAAAAACTATACGCACATAGAACTATTGAGTATATTCATGAAGATATCTAGGAAGGAAAATAAGAAACACAATTAATAACACAGATCTCCGATGGAAGAATTGTTTAAAATATAATCAATGATTTTTATAGTTTTGTGTACACCGATTACGGAAAAATAATAAACAAATTCCATCATACACAGTTCAGTAACAAATTTCATTTGAAATTATCGACAACTAGACATTTTAGGCAAGTAAGCATTACAGTCTTTAATTTTGATAATTAAAATTAGGCTTAGATTTCCCATGGGAAATATTAATTTGGTCGGGTGGTAACAGTGAGTAGCTGTCAAACCTTTGCTAGATCTCCAGCGATCCTACAGCAGAAGAAGCACAAAACGAAGTTTTGATGGGAAGCTTAAGCGATACTACAAGGATTATTAAACAAGATCATTCAGTTTTATTAATTTGATAACAATAGGGTAACAATAGGAAAAAGGACAAAAGATATCAATATTAGAGATCGAGGAAGTAAACACTGAGCAAGTGAAAAGTTTCCAATGTTTTGGAGCTTTAATAAACGAAAATAGAGTTCAGAAATATTGGAAATAGAATAGAAATTGATATTTTTCGAAAAGAAGTTAATGTAGATAGGTTTATTACGGCGGATTCAACTCAAAGCATTCAACAAAAGCTTCTTTCTCTTATCAATCGTTTGCTTAGTTTTCCATTAACAATAGTAAGTAATAGGAAAGAGAATTAAATTTTATTAAGAACATTGCGAGAAACGACGTTTTTGATTCGGAAATAATCATTAGATTCATTAGGAAAGTTGCCTTAAAAAAGACAATATGGGATACCACTTGTCAAACTAAACGCTCAAGAGGAACGCGGTAAAATAAACACTTTTCGCACAAGTTTAATCATCCTGAGAAATCCAATTTAGCGAAAACACGTGCTAGATAATAATCACATTGTAATAGCGGACTGCCTAGATTTATAACAATAATAATAATAATAATATTTATTACATTCCATAATGTCAAAAAACATAGAATATGTCATAAGTATAAAATATATAACAATGAAAAAACAATCACAAGTTAAAATAGATAGTAAGTATATGTATATACATGTATATAATCAAAAATATACATAGTTACACTGGATTAAACAGTTGCGAGAGCATAATTATTGTAAAAAAACATATGTTGAACATAGATGAAGGTCCGTTAACGTATTCGTGCCTCTATATGAGTTCCTGGAAGATATGACCGTTAAAAAAGATTCATAAGTGGAAGCGGGAGTGTATTTTAATATAAGTGTTTTAAAAGTAGAAACATATTAAATTGTGTGTGAAATAAATCAGTGCGTGTTTGTTTATTTGCGTGGAAAGTTGCGCGGAATTATTCTGTGTGAGTTTTACTGCGGGTCCATGTCCGACGCTGTGATTATTTGCTGATTATAACAACTTAGTTGTCGAAATATGTTTATAAAATACGGACATTGGTGGAGGGGTTTTAGTTCCTTTTTTTGATTAACACTTGTTACTATACCATTTAAAAGTTTTGTTGTTAACCGTTATCTTTTTGCAGGCAGTCTTGAAGTCTTTTTTAAAGCGACATAGTGCTCTTCGCTGCATTTTTCGGAAAATTTGCCTTTCTGTTCGAGAGATGGAAGCATAGCATCCTCAGTTCTTCGTTTTTCATTATTTGTCAGTTTTTAACACCTGAAGAAAGCTCTTTGGGTTCCTTTCGTATATTCATCTACATTTGTCTATCGTAGCTGGTTACTTCATGTATATTTTATGATCTTCTATGATTTTCAGTTTACGTTTGTTTACTAAAATTCTAATCTTTGTCTAGAAGGCTTCCATTTCTATAATACCTTTATCTTCCTTTATTTTGCGTATTTAGATTTACTTTAACTTTAATTTCTAGCTTATTTTCCGTAATGTTTTAAAGTCCTCCTCTTAGTATGCTTCTGTCATCACTGCCCATTCTAAAGATAAGTAGATTATTTCTGATTTTTTTCTTTCTCGATGTCTTTTTTTTTCTAAGGCTACTAGTTCATTTTTAAATGTCTTTGTTTTAATTTTTTAGGAATATTCCGTTTCGTATTTTTTGTAACCTTTTTAAATTATTTGCACATACCCCCCACCATTTTCTACATCATATAGTTCATCTGTTTTTATTTTGGATTAAGTAAGTGTGTGCTGTAACACTCAATAAAAACCCAATCATAAAATCAATAAAATAATCGCTTTCTTTCCGAATTAAATTCAGCGCTCAATTTGGGCCACTTTTACATATTTGTTTGCTTTCATTGTCTACTTTCATTTAATCTAATTGACAAAATAACTATTACATATTTCATGCTTCACCAGTCAGACTCGAAATTAAAAGTATGCATTTGGTAAGTAGACTAAACCGGTTGGCTAATCTCAGTTTATTTGCGACATATCTTATTAGACCACAATTCGTGAAAAGAATTAATTTTATCGTTAAGTAACGGCTTCTTGAGAAATTCCAATTGCAATAAAACTATTTATGGAGAAATTTTAATAATCAAATTATCTCAGGAAACGGCGATACGTTCTCCTACTTTTACGGGCTACTGTTACTGTTGTAAAGGCGCGATGGGAATTTGCTGTGGTAGATTCACTCGTTTAATATGTATGTATAGTTATGGGCATGTACTGCTGTGCTAATGGGCAGTAAAGAGGTGTAAATCACTTGAAACAAATAAGTTAATTTATGGTTCAACTTCGTTCGGACATTTATTACGTTCATATATTATGAATTTTGAATTTAATATCTAAAAATGTGTTACATTTTTTTTTATCTTTTCACATATCGTTTCGATAATGCGTCCATAATCATTAAAGATAATGGCGTTTTTAATTATCTTCAAATCACCTCTTTTAGTGGAATGTACATGCATAATTTAGTCGTGAGTATTTTAAAAAGCGATGGATTGTATATACTAAAGGTAAAAAAGGGTAAATGATTTCGAACCAAAATAGAAATTGTGGAATGAGCGGGCTAAGTTTAGCGGCGCTCACGTGGGCCCCTCTGAAAATTTAAAAGCACTCGTACACGTTTTGACATAAAGAAACTATTTAAATAATCGTTTAAGCTTGTATCACATATCTCAAACGGTTTTTAAATATGGATGCTATACCATCGAATGTTTCTACACCCTCTGTTTAAAATTGTAAAATACCGTAGTAGTCTGCAGGAAAAAATAAACGTTGTTTCAGGGTCTATTCTTT
Source organism: Dermolepida albohirtum (assembly GCA_031893035.1). Taxonomy (NCBI): domain Eukaryota; kingdom Metazoa; phylum Arthropoda; class Insecta; order Coleoptera; family Scarabaeidae; genus Dermolepida; species Dermolepida albohirtum. The sequence goes on from JAVIWB010001221.1 coordinate 171,907, forward strand.
TACAAGACTAGCTGTCAGCAGTAGCCATTCAATGTTCAAAAAATTGAAATCAATCAGGAAATAATGGCACTTCCACAACTTTGAGAAAAGTGTATATTAGAACTTATACTCCTTCAATCATTGCAATTTCTATTTAATTTATTCACTAATTGTATAATGAATACAGTACTGAAGAGACCATTGGTGGTGATGGTTCATAAATGAAAGGCTGTCTTTCACTAGATTATAATGAAAAAAAATATTTAACTGAAAGTCGGAATTTTCTGAAGGGTTCAAGCAGAAGTCTCAAGCGAAAGATCGGTACGACGGAAGATGGGATCGTCACGTGATGGTCAATTACTATTGGAATATTTATAGGGATTGTCAAAGCAGAAAGTATTTCAAGCGGAAATTTATTCCCTGAAACATGTGTGTTAAAGAGTTTGTAACGCCCCGACCTGCACTTAATAGGACAATAAATAAACGCCTGTATCCTTACCTAACATACAATCCTTTGGCTTGACCTCCAAGGTGATAACTAACTCAAGATATAGTTTCAGAGAGTGGGGGAGTTCCCCATTAATAAGTTCTAAAAGGACACTACAATATTGTTACCCTGAAAGCTCTTAAGCCAATACTGAAACAAGAATGGATAAAAAAATACATTCGTTATTCAGCTCACTATGACCAAAAGACAAAGGAGTTCTTTTTTGTAGAAGAAAAAAGTTAAGCTCTATACAAGTTTATTGTTCTTGTTCAATAACTTTTGATAATACACGGTATAAGAAAAGATATTAATATTAAGTAAATATTTTAGCAAAAAAAAATCGTTACAGTTCAAATCTCCAATATAACTATATAAATAATAATCCCCTCCTATACATATTGTTGGTTCACACTTGTGATGCAAAAGAAAAACACAAGTGTATGTGCCTCTTATTGGGCACTTCCCAACAACAAAAGAACACAAACAAAATAACAGCATACAGAGAATAATGATGTTCAGCTTACAACTGAATTAATATTTACTTTAAATAATTGATGTAATGGCAAAAGAAAAAGATTGACTGTGGTATGTAAAAAACCAAAGGATTAAGTGAGTTAAAAGAGAACTATTGCAAGTATTGGGTTGGCAACTAAGTACTTCCGGTTTTGTAGTATAAAATAAAACACTTTCTTTAAACAAAGAATAGTTTTTAATCAATTATATATTTTCCATTTTGCTCAATGACCTTTTGCCATCTTTCTTTCAGCTGCATGATTCCGCGCTCATAAAATTTCTGGTCCTTATCAGCAAAAAACTGAACCAGGTGCGAGTAAAGGTCATCGTCATTTGTGAAAGTTTTACCATTCAAAGAATTCTGCAAACTTCGAAATAAATGGTAATCAGATGGTGCTAGATCAGGGCTGTATGGGGGATGTGGCATCACTTCCCAGACAAGCTCCAATAGTTTCCCACGAGTTGCCAAAGATGTGTGAGGCCTTGCATTATCTTGGTGGAAAACTACACCTTTCCGATTTGACAATTCTGGCCGTTTTTCTTTGATTGCTTCATCCAGTTTTATTAATTGTTGACAGTAAACATCAGAATTGATCGTTTGGTTCCTCGGAAGCAGCTCAAAAAACACAACACCTTTGTAATCCCACCAAACTGACAGCATGATCTTTTTTTGGATGCAATTCAGCTTTCGATGTGGTTTGAGCTAGTTTATCGTGTTTGCTACATGATCGTTTTCGAACTATGTTACTGTACAGGACCCATTTTTCATCACCAGTGATGATTCTTTTTAAGAAAGGGTCGGTTTCATTTCGTTTAAGGTGCATATCGAAAAAGTTGATTCTTTGTGTTAAATGAATTTCTTTCAATTCGTGAGGTATCCAAATATCAAGTTTCTTAACTAGCCCAAGACATTTTAAATGTTTTTCAATTGTTGTGACCGATACATGTAGCCTCTCCGCAACCTCTCGAACAGTTATTTGCCGATCCTCTTCAATTATGATTTTGATTTGGTCATCATCAACTTCAGTAGGCCGACCAGAACGTTGCTCATCTTTAAGGGAAAAATCTCCAGAACGGAATTTTTTATACCAATTCTGATACGTGCGCTCTGTTAAGCAATTAGCACCATAAACTTCACATATCTTTTTGTGAGCCGCAGCAGCTTTCTTTCCTTTACGGAAATAAAATAGTAAAATATGTCGAAAATGTTCGTTTCTGCACTCCATTTAAAATTAAATCACGCACTACTTGCTTCTGAAGTTACGTCAATGTGACTAGTATCACGCGACAAACGGGAAAGCACAGCACTAACATACGTCATACAAAAACTAAAGCAACGCTCTCTATCAGTAAAAACCGAAAGTACTTAGTTGCCAACCCAATAGCTGATGATAAAGTAATTGATTGTTAACGAGCAAAAACAAACAATTATTGCTAACTGTACAGCGAGCCCCTAATAAAGTTAGAGTTGACAAATAAGTAAGGGTAAAATTTTACTGATAAATTCTGAACTACACATTAACGAGGCCCTTAATTAACGAAATTGAAGATAATAGATTAATGAAGGCATATTTTAATAACAAAGGCTGTCTAACGAGCCAATAATTGGTTACAGCTATTAATTATATGAATAAATAATTATATAAATACCTCCTGTTAATTTCCTTGCTCTAAAATATATTCTGGGGTTCAAATAACAGGAAAATTAAATAAATTTTTATTGTAAAATCTCGATTTATATCTCACACAATAAGATCATGGTATAGTCCGAAGCTACATCTTTCACAATATCAACATTACTAGCAATCATGTTCTTCACACAATCATACAATACGTATAGTTTGCCATTAAATAGTCCCGTGTACATTGGTTTAAAATAAAAGCCTCTTGATGTGAAGCCTGGAGGAATGAAAAAAGGTGCAAAAAAGACGGGCGAAAGACTCGAAATGCAACGGAAATAGATCAGACATACAAACGAAATTCTAGAGTGAAATCCCACATCTGGTCACGGGAGGGCGAGAGGATGGTAAATGAATTGAGAAATGGAAAATATTTTCCGAAGCGCGTTTACCCAGAAATATTCATGGCAGCATCGTCGTACAGCCGACAATCAAGTTTTAATTCAAAAGTGCCTAGGAAATTACGAAGCTGAAAAAGAAGTAGAAAAAGTTTCCTTAATTAGAATTCGTAAATGATTTGTTTAAGAATTTCAATTGTAGCTTCCCTTTTCACTCGCTTTTCTTTAATTTCTTTTTGTAATTTCAAATTTCAATAGAAGTTTCTGTAAACTGCATTTACCGAATACATGGGAACTATGTAAATAAGGAGAAAAAGGAATCATTAGGGGATAATTACTATTTTAATTGGAAATAATTGTGTAGTTGAACATTCAGATGCGTTTTATTCTCTCTTGCCTTTTTTTCCAAGTTTAGTAATTTTTTTATTTTTTAGTTTTATTTTTCACTGGGTTTTTATAAATACTATAATATGGAGAAGAATAGAAGATATGTTCGCATATGTTCTTCGAAAGTTATAATAGTTTCACAGACCATTGTTAATATTACTAAAGTTATTTACAAGAGACTGACTATATTTTATTTTATTTGCTGTCTTGCGTTACTATACGAGGAGCATTCGGACTATCATATGTCTTAAAGTTGAATTTGATGGAGCCTGTGGTTGATTAACTTAATCACTAAGGTTGATATATAACCCCTTTCCACATTAACTTTTGTAATTCTGTATACGCATTTCGACAACCAAGTTGTCATCAGCAGCAGATAACCGCAAAGTGTCGCACCTGGTAAACCACGGCGAAAAATATCTGTACGAAAACAAACTCCAAATTTAATTTCCCCCAAAGAAATGTAAGATACGAAAGAGAATTAAACTTCATTAAGAATATCGCGAGATACAGTGGTTTTGATTCGGATATAATCAATGGATTAATTAGAAAGGCTAACATAAGAAAAACAATCCGTGACACCACATGTCCCTAGTTTTGCAGTAACAATCTTGAGACCTAAATGCAGGCTCAAGTGCATTTTTTTTTGCTGGATGTTGATGCCTGGTCTGAGGCTCTTCATACTAAGCTTCGACATCTAGCATCTAATTGGTTCAATAGTGAAATAATATTTCTCATTAATAGCCTTGCCTTATTCGAGGTGTGCATCAACACATGTGCATTACATTTCGAAAATCTCAGAAAATCGCAGCTATTATGACTTTTCCTGCAGATGGAACGCACTTCCACGTGCTCCCACCTACTGTTTCTTAGGACTACTGCTTTGTGTCTGATGTGTAATAGTGTACCCATGTTTCATATACGTATGTACACATGTCGAATCTATCTGTCTACCTATTGAATCTATCTAGAAATATATATACACTATTCTGATGTAGTCGTGCATTAATGATGTATGTGTGTTCTTCCGAGTGTTGTATAGTCCGCGTTGAAGAAGATTCTTGATGTTCTGACGTTTCAATAAATTTTTCTTCACCTCCTTCAGAGTTTAGAAATATAATAAGCTGTATTTCGATGTGATTTGAGTGACTATTTTAGATTGTTTCGCCAGAATAATCGTTAGTGGAACCATGTTTACACATTAGCATAAAGGGGGGGTTGTATTTCGGCAGCAGATGTGGTTGAAATTGTAAAAATATACGGTAAATTAACGGGTGAGAAATACAGAACACTATTAGAAGAACATGCCATACTAACAGGGCAGCGACTTATTCGCAATAATTTCATTCTACAGCAAGATAATGATCCCAAGCATACCTCAAAACTTGTGAAAACTTATTTAACACAGCAAGAAGCAAATGGGGTATTGTAGACTATGATATGGCCAGCTCAAAGTTCCTGACTTAAATATTATTGAGCATGTGTGGGATTATCTTGACAGAAAAAAGTGTGAAAGGGGGCCAAAGAACAAAAATGAACCGTGGAACAAACTACAGGAAGAGTGATACAATATTCCTGAAAATTTCATTAATTCATTCATGGAAAGCCTGCCAAGAAGAATTCAGGATACCATAAAAGATATAGGTGGTCATACAGAATATTGAAAATTTAAGTTGTTTATTTTTAAATATCGATATGTGTAAGTTTTTATATATTAAAAAAAAATTCAACTTGTGTAAGATTATTATTTATCCTTTTATAATAGTTTCTTGTAAAATTCAAGAAAGTGCTTCTTTCTTTTGCACAGTACTGTTTATATATATATATATATATATATATATATATATATATATATATATATATATATATATCCTGCAATGAGTCAAGGCAATCGCCAATTTTTTCTTAACATGCTATCACATTGATTTATCTGGGTTAATATTATCGCAACTAATAATGGAAAAGCCACGGTAACGGTTCGTGTATGTCAGGTTCAACTGCTTCGCTTTGCACTGACCATACAGACATTCGTGGCATTATATCATCATTCGATAACCATCTTATGAAGAATGGTATGTGTGTGTATACAATGTAGCTTTCGTTTTAATTGTAAGAGTTCGTACCTGTACGGTACCAATGATGACTGGTTGTAAGCGTAGACCGTAGTATATCGTCAGAGAAAAGGAGGACATAAATATTTGCGCGTGAAACCTTTAATATGTTCCCGTTGCGAGGATATAAATATTTTGTTGATATATGGAGGCAATATGGTTTTTGCTTGAAACGACGTAATGGACCTTTATGTGTACACAACCTGGTGTCGCTGTTTTGTGATCGTATTTACTGTGTGTGGCGTGTCGTGCGGTTTTATTTTCTATAATTGGTCAAAATGTACATTTATCGAATGCTCGTGGCGTCAATTGGCTATAAATGAGAGAAACAATCTATCAAAATAAAATACGATGTACAGTGGCTATAAAAGAAGGAAATAACGCTATGAAATATAGAAGAGTAAATTAGAAAATAAATCAAGAAAGCCCTGAATTATTAGCAGCTAAGATGTATCGAAATAGGCAATGATGTTGCTGGAGGAGATATATTATAAACAACTTGTTGTCAGCTTGAACACAGATAGTTGGAAGCCAAGAGGCTAGAAGCTGTTTTAATAGATTGATGATTGTGAAAATGACGAATATTTTGTATCTGTTTAATTTGTTAGGATACTGACACACGTATGAAAAATAACATCATTTATGTAAATCTCAACTTTGACTGTTCTTACAAAAGTTAATTCATTTAGCTACACTTTTCAAGACTTTCACACATAAATTTGGTTGGATTTCGCCGACGATGTATCTAATGTATGTATAAGATCAGGAATAGTTACAGTCTAATTAGAGTAACCCCCAAAGAAAGGAGTCCATAGGTGTAAGATATCACGATTTTGGAGACCACCAAAGCGGCAAATTATGCATGAACAAAAACATCTTTTGCAATAATTCGCGCGTTTCTATCAGTACGGTTTCTGGGCTTTGTATGCAAGCTCTTTTTAATATTCGCTGCAGAGAAGACTTTGAAATGTTGAATTGCCAGGCAGGACATCGAATTTCTTGGGTTCGTGGTCACCTTGGGTTCACAACAGCGATATTATTCTCGGAGTGACGACGACATGCTTGTACAGGAATTTGTTTGTCTACAAACCACCCACTTAAATTCTTAATGATGTTGATTGCTGGCACACGATTCTGTTCAAATCTTATACATAATTTCCGCTGCACTTACGAACCATGATTTTCATAAGTTTTCACGATTATCGGCTGTACAAGGTTTTATGATTACTTTGTTGAATCTCTACTCTAAGTATGATTAATTTTAAGGGTGCGTTCCAAATTGGAGACTGTTGGTATGAGTGTTCACCCTCTAGCATTGGAAAATGTGTGACAGAGTAACACACTACTCTGCTCGAAATTTGAAAGATATCACGAGATGCGCTCTTCTGGAACCGAGTTAAAATTTAGGAATAAATTGCTTGGAAACGTGCAGAAAGTATATTCGATTAGATGATGCTGTGCTGAGGTGTATTTTGGAAATTGGAAGTAAATGGTTCCTTGTTTTTCTTTAATAATAATAAAAATCTTAGATAATCGCACATGAAAAACTCCTTGTCTAGTACGGTTATGTTTCCATTTTGCAGTCCCACTAAATTGAAATATGTATATCTTGTCAAAATGATAATGATAAGATAGAAATAGCTCCAGAATATTAAATATTGGGTCTGGGAAAAAGTTCGTGGCGTTTTTTCAGTAAAATTCAACTGGTCCCCGCATGGCGCGTGGACGAATTCATTTAAACCGAATATGCTCCATTATTATCGACAATGTTTCGCCATTTTTTTGGTAGATCCATGATCCCATCGGTGAAAAACTTCTGTGGTTTCTGGTTGAAACAACTGAATCAAGTAGTTTTCACAGGCTTCTTTTGAAACCAACTTAATTCCATTGAGAGAGTTCTGCAGAGATCGAAACAGATGATAGTCAGAGGGTGCATATCCGGACTGTAAGGTGGGTGCATCAAAACTTCCCAACCAAACTCTCTCAATTTTTGACGGGTCATCAAAGAAGTGTGTGGTCGGGCGTTGTCATGATGGAAGACAACACCTTTCCTATTAATCAATTCGGGCCGTTTTCTTTTCGCCTGGCGTAATCTCTCTAGTTGTGCACAGTAGAGTTGAGAATCAATCGTCTGACCAGTTGGAAGTAGCTCGTAGTGGACGATTCCCCTCCAGTCCCACCATACACACAGCATCACTTTTTTTGGCGTCAATGTTGGCTTAGCGAACGCTTGTGACGGCTCACCATCCTTTATCCACGATCTTTTGCGCTTCCGATTATCGTACGTAAATTTTTCATCTCCGGTTATTAAACGTTTCAGAAACGGCTCGATTTCATTCCGTTTCAGCAGCGCATCGCAGATGTTAATTCGGTCCAATGTTTTTCACGCTCAACTCATGAGGAACCCATACGTCAAGCTTTTTTTTGTAACCAGCTTTGTGTAAATGGTTCAAAACAGTTTTGTGGTCAATGCCTAGCTCCATGCCAATATCGACACTGCTGATATGCTTATCTTGTTGGACTTTTTCAAGAATTTCATCAGATTTTTCAGTGATTGGACGACCGGAGCGTGACTCATCTTTCACATTGAAATTTCCAGAACGAAAGCGAAACCATTTCCGCGCAACAGATTTCGATAAAGTACCTTCACCGTACACAGCACAAATTTTATCACAAGCCTGCGCAGCGTTCTTCCCCTTATCATAATAATATTGCAGAATATAGCGAAATTTCTCATTATTCTTCTCCATTTTCAAGTGCGAATAACTTTCCAACCACTGCACCGATTACAATGTTTCTACGCTCAAACTAACGTTCGGAAGGTCATCTAAAAAACGAGCCGTCGGTGGTGTCGCTGTGACTTGTTGTTCTTTAGTTATCGGCAACCAATGCCATCTATCGGGAAAAACGCCACGAACTTTTTCCCAGACCCAATATAAATAACATGGCAAGCCAGGAAGTTATTTCACAGTTTGAAAGAGTAATGTTTGCTAATTATTTTGCAAACTGTACTATATTTTGCCACGTTGGTTGAGTTGAGCAGCAGATGAAGGGCATGGGTTGTTCGTGATTGAGACATACTTCGAAAATAACGACTCGGTTCACGACACATTGCTTATATAGTAAATAATTTAGGTTAGGCCGACATGCAAAAAACGGATTCAACTATTTTTAAAGTTGAATGCTACGAGACCGCTTGGCAGGTCTCGTAGTGTTTGAGTACCAGAGAACTTTCACGTAACATAAGCCATTGCACAATTTACTCAACGCGTAGGCAAACAGTTACTACAACTACTGGATTCACAGCCAGGACACCGGCGAACCTCTTAAGAAAAATTATTCCAGAACGCCAGGTTTTCTTATATTCCATAGTCCTATCCTTATCCAACATCTTGCGATTTCTTTCTTTTGGGATATCTGAAGATTCATATCTACCAACGGAAGCTATCATCTGTTAAGAAATCGAGGCGATATCACCAGATATGATCAGGTGAATAATGTTTACCAATTAGTGTACATACTGTACTGTACTTCCAAGATTTGTGATAGCTTTACGAGGTGACATTCCATGGCTAGTCCGTTGTTGCACCTTGCAATTTCTTTTTCTGGGAATACCTGAGGGTTCCAGTCTACCAGCAGAAGTTGCGAACACTGCATGATCTGAAAGCTGCCATCCGTCATCAAATTGGGATAATATCACCAGATATGACCAGGAGAGTAGTTCGGAAATTCAGGAAGAAAGTTTGTGAGTATTGCATAGAAAAGAATGGTCGGCATTTGAAGGATAACATTTTCAAAACCAAGTGATGGTGTATGTGTACGTATATGTGAAATAAATGGTAAACAATGCTCTGATAGGTTGCGAAATAAATTGCTGTATAGCTTCTAGGATTCTTTTTTATTTCCATATTCGAGAGTAATTTGTGCCACACCTTGTATATGAAGTTGAATGGGTAAATCACAAATTACGTTTTATTTTAACGATAATCTATGTTAACGAATGTATAAAGTACATCTATCGTTAAAAATATTCACATAATTAGTCGATATGGATCTTTTCGACGGTTCATTAAATCACATCTAAAGCAAGCGGTAATACTTATCTACATACGTGTTTTAAAGGGAGGACCGGCGTATCCAAAAATAATTTCAATTACATTCTTCCGTTCCAACCGCCCATCTACACTCCCCCAAAATCCATTTAAAATTCAAATCCTTCAACGCAGCACCATTAGAAAATACCTACTAGTACATGATACGACATTAGAAGCTTTTATTTGAAACACTAATTATCCGTTGGGTTACATTCGTTTGAAGAAAGAGATTAAAAATAACTGTTTTTGAGAAGCGTATTATCGTCTTCTCTTTGACTAATACTGAGAATTTGTAATTCAAAGTAATTATTCTGTAGATTGGTTCAAATTACATGTTTTTCAATTGCAAAAAATCGTTAACAAATATCAAAATTAAAATATAAGTTATAGTCGCCGACACAATAACTTCTATTCATATAATAGTTCAAACTGGCTAATGCAGAGCATGTACATACATACACTATCGCTCATAAGTATTTGGTTACCCTTGTTTTATTACAGTTTCTATAGAAAAGTTGTAATTATAACATTTATTTCTGTAGTAAGAAATAGTGTCATAGTAAACATTAAAATCTATAAAAGCTCATTCAAAAACAATTATGCGATTACCCCATTATTCAAAATGAATGATAATACCCTAATAAAACTCCAGGTAGAATAATTGCACTTAAGGGATTAGATCTCTCAATTCTTGGAAATTTTCGATTGTTATGATTTTATTTTAGTGTAGGCTGTTATTGTAAACTATTAAGTATTTATACTTGGGTATTTTGGCAAAATTGCAGTTAGTTTTTGTGATGTGCTCATAGTGATAACATCGTGTTTCGAAGAAGTTCAATCGGTTACAAATGCCTAAACGAAAAGAATTGAGTGTAAAAACACGATCGTTTATAATCGCATAGCATAAAACTGGCAAAAGCAACAGCGAAATTGCCACAGAACTTAAATTAAATCAGTCCATCGTGGGTTATATCATCAAAAACGTTTAAAGTGGGCATGCGATCACCAAAATTGGACCATAGAAGACTGGAATAAAGTATTGTGGACCGATGAATCCAAATTCGACATTTTCAGTTCACGAAGACCTGTTTTCAGGAGCAGGTCTGTGGGTGAGCGTACCCGGGAAGAGTGTATAACCCCCACTGTTACGCACAGTGAAGGTTCAGTCATGATATGGGGTTGTTTTTCTGGATCAAATGTTGGCGATCTCGTAAAAATCGAAGGTATACTAAAAAAAGAACAGTATAAGCGCATATTAGAGGAAAACGCGATACCCTTTGGAATTAAAATTTCGGGTCAGAATTTTATCTTCCAACAAGATAATGACCCGAAACATACTTCCAAACTATGCCGGGAATATTTGCAAAAATTGGAGAACGAGGCAACCATAAAAGTTATGACGTGGCTTCCCCAGAGTCCCGATTTAAATCCCATCGAGTTGCTGTGGGAAGAACTTTACCTTAGCTGTGTGCAAGATGGGTGCTGCGTTTGCTCATACTCGAGCAAAAACAGTGTCGTGAAGTGTTTAGCGAAGTTTCACAGCAACAAAGCAGAATTTTTGCGCTGTTTCATAACCAAGAGTGAAACATGGGTCCATCACTTCACACTTGAGATAAAAGAACAATCAAAACAATGGACTCAAAAGGGAGAACCGGCTCAAAAGAAGGCGAAGACCGTTTCATCTGCAAGCAAGGTCATGGCATCGTTCTTTTGGGATGCGCGTGGAATAATGTTCATTGACTATTATGAAAAAGGAAAAACTATCAACGGCGAATATTATGCGAACTTATTGCAACGTTTGAGCTGCAAAAAAATATTAATCTCGACTGATCACTTGCTCTAATGAAACAGTTTGGGCATTGCTTCCTGCAAGACATCCTTGGTCTGCCTCTGTTATTCGCTTCATCTAGCCTATCGTTAAACACCTAGTAAAAGTCCATGATATAAGCTGTTTCTCTGAGCCCGGATTTCATTCAAAATTTTAAGCCAATAAAATTGTCCAAAGTTATGAATGTGGTCTTCTGAAGTCCGTAAAGATGTTCGAAAGTAATAATGATAATTCAGTCTTATAAGAAGACAATGACCAAAAATAACGAAGCACTCTTTTTGTCCAATGGAAACGCAAAAATAGTATGGAAAGAATAGATCCATATCCAAATCCTCGGATGCAAATAGAACTGGAAATGTATGGGTCGTTATGAAGAGTAGACTTGAAGCAAAGCGTGTATGAACATGAAATAGCTGTTATGATGAATCAGAGAGCTCTTTCTCGGTTGAAAACGTCGATAATTTGGTCGAAATAATGGGCAGAAGGTACCTGCAAGCTATTCTTCACAACAATGGAAGTTTGACCGTTTAATAAATGATTCTGTCGTAGCTAGTACGTTGTATTATCTTGTAAAATAAAAGCAAAATAAGTATCATCCGTTCTTTTTGAAAAATGACGCCTCGTTTTCTGTTGTACAGACTGTAGAAATACGGTTCTTTGCTGTTGCCATATTCGATTATTTTTAATAAAAAAAATATACTTCGTATATGGGTATAGGATAAACAATCAAATAATTTAAATTGAAACATTGTACACAGCTAAAGTTAATAAGTGGTCAATGTCACTACATTTTATTGTGTACTTCTCTTTCAATAAGAAACTCAAGGATATTGGATGGAAAGAAAAAAAAACAAAAGAATAAAACTCGTTACACTCCAACAAGTGAAATATAGCACTGGACATGTGATGTGTTCTTCATTAAAGGCCATCAGCCATATGGTCAGTCAGTGCTGGTCGTATTAAAGATGCCGTTCTTCGAACTTGCACACCGCCCGCTAACACACATACAAACAGAGAAACTGGAAAAGAGGTAAATAGGTTGGACAGTTAGATTGTGTATCTTGTCTATTCACTGTGTATGATCTTATAATGCACTTGTATGTGTGTTACGTTTACAAACCGATAAAGGTACATAACAGGTTTATAACGCGTTAATAAACCGAGGAAACGTTAATAAAATGATTTTGTACGAATGAGGCGACTTCCAGTGATATTATTTTTTATTTACCAGATTTTGAACGCTTTAATTAACATACGAAGATGTGATCTCATTTTAAGTTAGCTCTCGGTCGTCTGAATTTATCTTCTTACAGGTTAATTGGAAGTAAAGGCGAAAATGTACACTTAGAAAATATAAGTGGATGTTATTTTCTATACACAACGTGCGTAACGCCTTACTGTTTTTATCAAGGCCAGAAATGTGTTTCAAATTGCTTTTCCAGCCAATGAAATTTCTATTACGAAACTTATATGGTCATAACTCGTGATTTACATACATTTTTTCCCATTTTGAGGGAATAATGTGAAAGTGATGGAATTACAGATTTTTTTTAAGTTGGCCTTTCTTTAAAAGCACCTGTATAAACATTTTCGGATGATTTAATTTTACTTTTATAAAAAATATGTACGCTGTCATAAAAGAAACCAAAAAAATATATAAAAATGCTACAAGTTGGCTCAGGAATATCAAATTTCTGGATTTACATTGACGATAACAAATGCGAGGGTGGATTACAAATCCGTGAAATGTAAAAAAAGAAAAGAATATTGTGGTTTTAAATTTCGTTTATTTCCCAACCTAATCCATGGCAACTCGATACATTTGGACCAGCGATGATCCAAAGTCTCTAAACCTTGATAAAATTCAGAACTCTCAAATTCGTTTGAATAAGCATCCGCAGCAATTTTAATAACGATGTGCTGAAAATTTTTGATTTGTACGATATTGTTTAGGTATGGAAAAAGGTAGTAGGTTATCCGATGGTGCTAAATCTGGTGAAGAAAACGGAAACGATAAAATCAAAGCCTAATTCGTCAGTTTTTTTTTCCGAGCAACAACACTTGTGTAGGGCATCGCGCAAATTTCAAGAAAATTAGGTTCTTTTTCTCAACTAAACCAGAACGCTCCTCATTAACTTTACCTTAATTTGTCTAAAAGACTCGTGTAATATGCGCCTCTGATGGTTTGGCCTTTTAGAAGGTAATCAATAACAATATTTTTTGAATCTCAGGAAAGGAAGTCATTACCTTTCCTGAAAAAGGAACGGTCATCGTCTTCTGCGGAGGAGAACCACTGTGCCACCACAGTTCAGAATGTTGTTTGTTCCGAGTGTATAATGTTGAATACAAGCCCCATCTGTAGTAATACATTGGCGTATAAAATCTACCTTGTTTTTCCGAAAACGCACCTAACTCTCGCGACAAATTTGCTTTCTCACCAATTTTTAATTAGCACTGAGCAGTTGCGCGATCAACCTCGTTCGCAGTTTCTTCATAGCCAATTCGTCATTCAAAATATACGTTACTGCAAGAGTCTATCTATCATTTCAGCGTCCACGCCTACATGAAAAACCCTAGAATACGTCAGCATGATCGATACTCTTGGGTTACTCATGATCTCAAAGAAGTTTACTTGACGGAGTATTTAGAATATGTTGCTTAAAAGCTAAACATCATTCAAGCACTCATGCCCATATAAAAAAGCTAGGAAAGGTCAGCGAGCTCGATATTTGGGTTGCTTATGAACCCAAACTTAAACGAGCGGAAAACGATATCTTCCTGAAACAACTGATAACTCGCAAAAGCCATAAGGAACAGCCGTCCAAATTTACAATAGATTTACTTAGCAAGGGCAGAAAATATATGAACTTGATGGAAGAAGCCATATACAGTTTCTACCAAGTGCAAGATGTGATCCACGTATTATGCCAATGTAATTATTTATACAAATGGGAGATGATTATTGCGAAGAGAAATTCTATGTAAAAGTTACTCTCGAAGTTGCTATGTCAAATAGCAATGTGGTATGAATGCGGTCTTGGTACGAACTTGTGAATTTGCCTCGAACATTATCAAAAGCAGATATTCTTTCGAGGAAGACCGTATTCTCAGTGTGGTCCAAAGTTATATTGTTTTTCAAATCCTTAGCAAGGAACGAAACAATTAATTCAAGAGTGTATTGTCGAATTGGACAATTTCAATGAATCTATCATTCAGAAACTACCATGTTAATGGTAAAGGAATTGTATGTCGTCAAGATAATGCAAAATCACCCTCTAGTTTGGTCGTCGGTTAAAAATGATTGGATCTTGGATGAAGTGTGTTGCAACACCAATCATACTCGCAAGATTTTGCGCTCTCAGACTTCCTTTTGTTTCGTGCTTTTCAAAACTCACTGCGTTGTGTAACATTCACCTTCCATGAACAAGGTTATAAAGCTCACCAGAAGATGGCAAAAGGTTATCGAGAAAGAAAACGGGCTATAAGTGATCAAACCTTTTCTTTATACTACCAAATGACCTATGAGAAACAGCTAAAATACATCATAAACCAAATATAAATTTATTAAAAAATCTGCTTTAATATTACGATGCTGTAGTTTGAAATGTTTACATTTGTACATATATCAGATTATATTTCACCGATAAAGATAGATCCTTCCATGAACAAGGTTATAAAGCTTACCAGAAGATGGCAACAGGTTATCGAGAAAGAAAACAGGCTATAAGTGATCAGACCTTTTCTTTATACTACCAAATGACTTATGAAAAACTGCTAAAATACATCATAAACCTAAACATAAATTTATTAAAAAATATGCTTTAATATTACGATGGTGTAGTTTGAAATGTTTATATTTGTACATATATCGGATGATATTGAATTAGTCATTGGTTCGGAAAAAAAATTTTACATTATTACTAGAAAGTAGATCAATCCTACGATTAATTAACTGTATTAAATACGTGAATAATACCAGTATTAAACGTTATTTTTATCCGTCTATTCCAATTTAATGTACAAATTATGACAAACATTTCTGTTGCGAATTTATAAAATACTGAACTCTTCAAATTCCGTGTATCGGTGTACCACTTTTCTCCGAGCCGAAACATGAAACGGGCATTCACACTTTTTGCATTATGTGACAGGCATAATAAGCATTGCCTTTCTAACGTAAATTTTACACCTTCAAGACCTCGATCCAGTCCGCGTATTTAATTGAGGTTTTTTTAATGTGCGCACGCTGGAAACCTGTTTGAAACGCATATTAAAGTAATACTAATAGCGTAATTATTGCCACGAAAAGTTCGGTAATAATTTGTCAACAGAAACGATACTGCGGTGTTTCGTATGTTATTATTCGTAATCAAATAATATCGAATTAGATACTCCTTGTTACGTAGAATTTTTTTGAAGGTAATTTTGATTTTTAATTATCTGCTGATGACGACAACTTAGTTGTCGAAATAGAATTTTTTTATTTGTTCAGCTCAGAAAATTCAGTTTACTATAATTTTGACCACAATAATACTATCTGAGAATGAATAATCGAATATTAATGCGTGTGGTTTCGAAAACATATTCGAATGTAGCTGATTGCTAAACTTTATAGTATGTTCGCAGCATATATTTTGTTAATCCGCTTGGTATAGTTTCAAAAACTAATTATATTGGGATACGGGTTACGGTTTGCAAGTACAAATTAGGCTGTTTAATCAAGAACTGATTTACGTTGGTACAAATGAAAATATTTGTTTCAATTAACTATTTAACATTATCCGTGCTAAATTAAGTGAAAAGAATACAGATAATTATATGAATAATTCTAAAGTTGAAGGAAAAATTATGGTTTGTATATAATTTCAAGTTATTATAATTATCCCAAAAACTTTATCAAACTTACGCACTTTAATTTACGAATGATACACGTGTGATGCAGTAAAAAGCAGGTTTGATCAAACATCAATAAATATGCCATTGTTACGCGGTGTGCTTTTTTTAATTTCTTCAAGAATTTTATTTTTAGAAGGAAGCCTGTACATTAGTTATTTTTTAACGTAATTACTGCCACTATTGAACACTTATGTCGTACAACCAGTTTCTCAATTGCTCATAGTTTCATAGCTTCATTTAGTAATTTTGATGGAGCCTGTGGTTGATTAACTTGAATCACTTAAGGTTGATATATAACCTCTTTCCACATTAATTTTCGTATTCTCTATACGCACTTCGATAACTAAGTTGTCATAACCAGCAGATAATTACACAGTGACGCACCTGGAAAACTACGGCAAAAACCCACACGAAACAAATTCCGTACACGATCTATACCGTTGAAAGCCAAAACGAGTTTTCATTTACCAATCACGTCATCGTCATCATCGTAGTGCTGACTGCTGCAGTCTAGTTGCTTTTTCAAGTGAAGGAACAAGTGGTAGTCACTGGGATCTAGATCAAGGCTATACGGAGGCTCAAGTTTCTAGTCATATGATGCGATCAGATTTTGGGTTTGACGAGCTTTGTCATGAAGCAAACCATTCCCCATACTGACCATGATACGCCTCTTGTTTTGGATTGCATGACACAGTTTAGTTAAAGTGTCATAACGGTATTGGAATTTATTGTGTCGCTTTGCAAGAAACACCGCCTGCCTATCCGAAAATACAGTGCACATGATTTTGTGTGTTGAAATTGTTTATTGAAGTTCACTTTCTTGGGTGATGTTAAATGCCACTCTATGGGTTCCTGTTTTGATTCTCGTGTCTCATAAGACAACCATGTTTTGTCGTCGGTGATAATTTGGGTACATAACTTATCACTGTTCGCTGATTCGTTGAAAGTTTTCGAACTTGACATATGGTGCCAAAATAGCACGTCCACATATTTGGAATAAAAAAATGACCGGAATTTATGTTTGGTTTAAGGAACATGTTTCTAGCTTGTAATTTACAACTCACTTTACTCTTTTTAACAATTATTTCGTTCCTTCTAGAATAAATGTAATCTTACTTTACCATTCGAAGAACATTGCAAAGATGTACCACCTGTATACGATGAAATGAAGAACAACATTAAATCTGAGTTAGAATTACGCGCAATTGACCCCCTGAATCGTGCTCTCCAATTGAAACTAGCTATTAAAAGACTAGAACAATGTACCGGGCAAGCAATTACAAAGCTCTAATATTTGTAGCACCAGATTTAGTGCCATAAACATTAGAGAAATTTCACGTTACGTGTAAAATTCATACCTCACATCTTGAAACAGATACTATTCGACATTGTTATCCAGAGATAGATACTTTAATTGCAAATACAGAGGCAGTTTTCGCTTGCAAGTCTCCCAAACGTACTCGTAAATTTCACAAACGCTGTGCTGATATCCCTGAACAACCCCAGTCGATTCTTACACGTTGAGAAGCCTGGTTAATAAAGGTGGCGCTTTACTGTCGTAAATATTTTAAGCAAATAAAAGCCACCGTTTTACAATTCAATCCAAAAGAATAGCCGTATTTTATCATTGTTCATTAATACTTAGACAAATTTTTAAAGGTCTACAGATCCGTTAAGTAGCTTCAAATTCAACATTTTCAAACATGCAGTAATCATTACATATCGAACGGTTTCACCTCTCGGTGGAACAAGTGTGGGAGCGTAGTTGATGCAGATTTTTTCTTCTACCGAGTTATTAATAACAATTATCTAAGACGCAGCTTGGAGTGCGTAAATATACAAATTTGGTTGAATCGTCGTAGTTAATGGTAATATTAAGTTTTTAATCAATTTGTGAAAGTTATTACGTTTATAATTTTGATAATTTGTTATATAAATACAAAATTCCTTTACCCATTCTGCGTTACTAAATGTAAAGTTAATAATAAAATACACGATTTATTGATTTTTGTAATTCGTCGCGATAAGACGATGCACTCTTTGTACGCCCGATATATATTTCACTGCATGCTACTCTATTGACATGTTGTGATCATCCGGCTTTATTCATCACTGTTTACTAGAATCAGGAAAGCAATTTACACGAAGATGGGACATGGTCAAGTCGATAAAATCGACCAAAAATTTAACAATCATCTGGAAAAATTATGATAATTATATTTTGGGATATACATAAACATGAAACGTTTAAGATAGTGCACTAGACTTTCAGCCAACAGTGTTTGTGACAATTATCTTGTCTTTTTCCGAATTACTCGTTGCAACTGGTATTTTAACATACTGTTCATTTATTACGTGCATAAAAACAATCGAAAAAGCATTTTTTGAATAAACAGAATTCTTTTTAATAACACTAACGTTAAATCTGGAATGTAGGGAATATTTGAATTATTTAGTATGTTTAAGCTAGCGTTTTAATATCTTTTTGGGTAATGTGTTAAATATTACCGCTTACTATTTTTTTAAGATTTGAAAATCAAAATATGTATTCGGACAATTTGAAATAAAGAAAACTGATTATTGCTGCGATGTATGTAGTTAATGTTAGGATACAAAAATTGTAATTTGTTCTTCTAGATATATTCGAGTTTTAACAAACTCCTTTTCTTTCAAATTGTGCCTTCCACGTCTCCCTTCAAACTATGATAGACTGTTTTATTTATAGATAAAAAACAATTGTATCTTATCAATAATAATCCAGCACCATCTATTTGTCCGTAGGAAAACTTATGCATAGTAATTTTACAAATTCCATTTATTTTCTAGGATAGCGCTACTGTTTTGCACGCTGTGTATATATTTTTATTGCATTAACGTTGTTTTGTAGAATTATATACTAATGTATATCCTACACTTTTAAAGGTAATATTTCGTTTTGTTAATGTCAAAGTGAAGTGTGTAGAAATATTATTTACACTACGCAAAACATATAATATTGCATGACGAATAGACTTATTGCGTGTAATGTTAATGTTAAGTTATGGTGTATAAAGTTTATATTTTTATTTATGCGTCAAAATAAATTTCCTTCCATCCAGAGAAAGTGTCAGAAAAGAAAATAATGTCATTTCCGTAATCAGATAAGGAAAAGTTGTTTGTACTTACAACTGAGTAAAAGCATATGTATGTTGTACATATGTGTACATACTGTTCATGTTCATTTTTCTATCAATCACCCGACTAAAGTTTCTTTTTGCATTCTTTCAAATATGATTTCGTTCTTTACTAAATTAAATATGAGGGTATATTCTTCAGTTATATGCAGTTTAATTTCTTTCAAATATGATTTCGTTCTTTACTAAATTAAATGTGAGGGTATATTCTTCAGTTATATGCAATTTAATTTTTAAAAGGAATTCATGCAATCGAGGCGTAGACAAAAAATTGATGCAAAAAAATTGACAGAGAAATTGTCTACGAGGGTGGCCCCATAAGTACCCGGCCTGACCTAGAGATGGCGGTAGTTGTTTGAAAAATATCACTGTATTAGAAAGTACACAATCTATAAAGCATATGTTTCAAGTGTGAAGGCGCCACGTTGTTTAGTATTTGTTTGGCAGCCATCAATACCGAACGTTTTCAGTGAATTTGTAAAAATGGAGACAATTGGTCACCGTTATGTGATATAATACTTTCATTTGAAAGGCCTCAGCCCAACCGATATAAAGGTTGAGTTTAAACGAGGCCGTACGAGCTGCCAAGGCGAGCATCGCAATGGTCGACCAAATGAGGTGACGACTCCAGAAGTGGTGAAGAAAATCCACAAAGCGGTACTGAATGATCGTCGACTGAGAAAGTGCGCTAGCTAGCAGACATAGTAGGCATTTCAAAAAGTGCTGTACATCGCATATTATCTGAAAATTTGGACATGAGAAAGCTGTGTGCAAAAACAGTTTTGTGAAGATGTTTCAATTGAGTGTTTGTTTCACAGCAACAAAGTGGATAAAACAAAATGGATAAAACATAGGTCCATCACTTCACACCCGAGACAAAAGAACAATCAAAACAATGGACTCAAAAGGGGGGAAGGCCGTTTGATCTGCAGGCAAGGTCATGGCATTAGTTTTTTGGGATGTATGTGGAATAATTTTCATTGACTATCTTGAAAAAGGAAAAACTATCAACAGTGAGTATTATGCGAACTTATTGCAACATTTTAACGAAGAAATCAACCAAAAGCGGCCGCATTTGGCTAAGAGGAAAGTGTTGTTTCATCAAGATAATGCACCAGCTCACAAATTCGTTATTGCAATGACCAAAATTAAAGAATTAAAGTTGGAATTGCTACCTCATGCACCCTAATCGCTAAATTTGGCCTCCTCGGATTATTTTCTGTTCCCCAACTTGAAAAAATGACTCAGTGGTCAATGATTTTCCAACGATGAAGAAGTGATGTCGGCAGTTAATGGCTATTTTGAGGAGCAAGACAGTTCTTATTATAAAAAGGGTATCGAACTTATTGAACATTGCTGGGAAAAGTGTATAGAGCTGAAAGGAGATTGTGTTGAAAAATAAATATATTTCTTTCCAAAATTTTTGTGTTTTCTTTGTTGGGTACTTCTGGGACCCCCGTATATAAATTTTATTAACAAAAAAAAATAAATTATCACCATGCTAAAATGTATAAGTAATTATATAGCAGCTAAATATTTAGATCCATACTTGGAATAAAATATGGTTTGAAGAGCAATTCAAATATAAAAACAAGCTATAGTTTGAAGAGCTAATTTACAAGTAGGTTCTAAAATTACACTGTTGAAAACAACAGATATTTTATATAGTGGATAATAAAAAGTAGTGTTAATATAACATATACAAATATTTCTATGAACTGATTTTAATCTTTATAAACAAGAAAATGGATACACAGATGTCTTAACATGTTTTCACACGCATTAAAGCAATTGTGGCTGGAATATATAAAAGCGCGCGTCAAACATGCTTTTCGGTCAGTACCTAAAAGTTAATTATTGTGCGGATTGGACAAATATTTCTATGAAGTGATTTTACTCTTTTAACAAAAAAACAGATATACAGACGTGTTTTAACATGCTTACGAATGCATTAAAGCGATAGCCGTTGGAATATATACAAAAGCGCGTTTCAAACATGCTTTTTGGAAAGTCCTTAAAAATTCACAGTTTGATTAATAGTGAAGATTGAGTATCGTTCGAAATTGAAACATGTCACACTATGTTAGAGATAGAGGCCTGGAAGGGCATAGGTGAAAGTAGAAAAACACGAAAATGTATGGAATGAGGCGAAGCTTAATTCTTAGGCTTTGGAATGGGTTTTTTGGAACTGGAGTGTTCTACTAACTGTTCTTGTAACTACAGCGATCATATTTGTCTGTACACCAGGTGCGTAATAATAATAATAATCTTTAATACCCAACGACAATCCAATTACAGCACATATTACTAAAATTAAGAATAATAAGTGCAGCTAATTTAATGCAAAAGAAAAGAACCCAGCCAAACAAGACGGGCTCTGTTGATTAATGCTGTATTAGAAAGAGATCCAAGTATAATTAATTGGTATTTCTGCACATATGTACCAGTGGAGCCTTGTAAACATCATTGGTTCTTGCCTAGGTATTGAAAAAGTTGCCGACGATCTAGTATCAAACCTAGGTACGAGGAAATCAATTTGAGACAATAGCTCAATAGAATCAATAAAATTATTAATTAATTTCAAGAGAGAACCACCACTAGCTTTCTCTCTGCGTATACAAAGGGATTCGAAATTATGTCTGGCAAGTAGACCTTCATAATAATGTCTAACAATCCCATAGGATATTTCATAAATTTTTTCTGAACACGTTCCAGGAGTAACTGCTGGTAATTACAGTGCGGGTACCACACTACTGAAGCGTATTCCATTTTGGACCGGACAAGAAAAGAGTAAAGAATCTTCAAAGTGTGCAGGTTACTAAAACCCTTGCAGGATCGAATAAGGAACCCTAGACTTTTGAAAGCTTATGTAGTTATGTCACTTATATGCTTCGAAAAAAAGTGCGACTCGAACAAAACTCCAAGATCTTTGAAGTTGTATACTCTAGGTACAGAAGATTGACGAACATTATAGTCATAGTGAAACGGAGTAACACTTCTGCTAAAAGAGAGAACAGCACATTCGTTGATGTTTAGCTGAATGTGATTATAGGTACACCATTCGTCGATAATGCACAGATTTGTTTGAAGCTTAGTGGTATCCTTAGGTGAATTAATACTGCGTCGGGATAAGCTAACACTCTGCAGTCAAGACGTTCCAGGAGATCGTTAACATAGACATTGAACAAAAGGGGTCCTAAATGGGAACGCTGTGGACCTCCAGAAGAAATATCGAAGAGATTAGATGAAAAACCATCATAATGAACATAATCGAAACGATTTTGCAGATATGAAAAAACAGAAATTGGTAATATTCGTCAACTTGGAAGTCAAAATGCCATGATTTATAGTATCCGAAGCTTTGCTGAAGTCCATGTATATGACATCAACTTGTAGGCGTTTATCTAGTTATTCCCCGACAAATTGAAAAATCTCGACCAGATTGATAACAGTAGATCTGCTGGGAATAAATCCATGTTGCCTAATAGATAATAAGTACATATCGAATATTTACGGTGATACATCCAAGGTCAGGCCGATTACTTTGCCCAGTTATATGTTTGGTGGTACATAGGTACTACATCGGGTTCTATCCTGTCGCGCCGATAAAAATTGACCGCTCTACTTATAACTACTGCTGGTCTCTCACTTTTATTGTAATTTTCATTGTCATTATTTTTTTGTTTTTTGAATGAAAATTTTACTTTATTTATCTATTTTTTTTATACTTCTTCATGGTTGATTTACTTTAAATAGGACTTTTATTTTGTTGTCCAATGTGTACGTATCTGATTAAATAAATGAATAAGTATTTTGTAATATTATCCTGTGATTAATTATAAAACTGTTGGATAATAAACAAATAATTGAATAAATAAGTAAAGATAACGGGGGTAGTCACTTCATCCGAAGCGGACTGTCGTAAAGTTTTTCCCTAAAAGAAATTGAAACAATCTAAATCGAATTTTAATAAGCCTTTGCGCCTTTCCGCGTTCCTGCTTGCTGATTGTAACAAATTAGTTACGTCCTTGGGAGTAATTTCGAATCCCAAGTAATGCGTCTTCGCGTTTATACATACATATGTGCATACTATACACGTTACCGCTTTTATGATAGCGGTGGTGAGCACGACGTTATTTATGCACATCGCTATGGCTTTCAACGTAATTGCTGCCAGCTAAATTATCATTAGCGCGGTGATAAGTTGCGCAATGGAACTCGCATAACGTATTGGAAAGTGTTTACATATTGAGATCATTAGCATTGTATGTTTTGTAAATGCTTTTGCAAATTAAATTTGTACCGGCAGATAATCGAGTTTCGTTGTCTACACTCGAACTGCACAGAATTTATTTCATTTCATTTTGCTATTGTTTAGATAATGAAACAAAATAAAAGCATTCAGTCTCTTACAAACAGGTTTATATATTTTATTAGTAGTGAGTGATTCTATATATTTCGCATTTGTTTGTATAATCTTATGTTGTATTAGTAAAGCTAAGTTTCCGTTACATTTGTCGCAAGTTCAGTTTCGTGTCGGCAGTATATTTTTTCAATGCCAATGCCTAGCCTATGCTGATAACATTGTTTATGGCGAGATCCAAAAAGCAAGTAGTAAGACTATTCAAATTAAAAGAAAAAGAAGGGAATATGCTCTCACCATTAATGAAAGCAAAACCAAATACATGGTCGTAAAAGATAGTATCAGAGAGCGGTCTAATGATCTATGTCATTAATTGCATCGAAAATAGGAAATACAAACGTAAACTGAACATTTAGGAGTAATGCTTAAATGTAAAGAGGACGAAAGGAAGGAAATTGAGATAAGAAGTAATGCTGCAGGAATGTTCTAAAATATTCTAAAAATAAAAAAATATAGCAAGAGCAACTAAAATAAGATTGTATCAAGCAATACAAAGGCCTACGGTTACTTACGCGTGCGAGATGGGGGCAACGGCAAAGAAGGGGGAAAGAGGGAAGTAAACTGGGGCTCCGCGAATATAAAATATTGAGGAGAATTTTTGAAGGAATTAAAGTTCAAAACGAATTTAGAAGAAGAACAAATAAAGAAATAAATTTTTTCATTTTTAAATCACTGATACCCCTTTCCACATTAACTTTCGTAATTCTGTATACGCATTTCAACAACTAAGTTGTTATCATCAGCAGATAATTAAACAGTGTCGCACCTGAAAAACTACGGCAAATTACCCGTACGAAAAGAAATTCCGCACACGATCTGTACAGTTGAATGCCAAAACGCACACTGATAAAATAAAGAAATAGACGAATTATATAAAAGACCTGACATTGTTTAGGTGGCAAGAGTACAAAGACCTAGATAGTTGAGGTAGATAGTTAGGGCATATAGACCCACATTCCAGGGACACGTAGCTTAGATGTCCGATAAAAGATAAATTAAAAGAATATTGAGGAGAAGGAGGAAAAAAAATAAGAAAATGATAGAGAAAAATGCTTGGAAGAAGTAATGAAAGAAAGATCTGTGGTAAGTGAGCGTTAGAGATTGAAACAAGGAGACACTAGATCAACAAAAATGGAAAAGCAGAGTGAAAGATCCTGAAGCCAAAAGGCACTACGCCTATAAAGCTGATTTCAATTATATTAAGCTTTCACGGCACGAATATTTTCGAAAATATTAAAGCACGTAAAAATTACAAAAACTGAGAAAAATTATTTATTGGAAACACGTATTGTAAGTTGGTAAGTTTAAATTTAAATTTTGTTCCAACGGAGGAAAATACGTAAGAAGACCTGTTAACGAATTCTTTCTAGATGCATATGTGAAGCTAGATATTTCTAGAAACATAGCTTCTTCCTAGTTCTCTTATTTCCAGCACGTCTTATTAAATTTCTTCTTGTCATTATGAAGACGTGTTCCAACGAAGAAGACTTTCTTAAGTTTTTAAAAGCCCAAACTAAGATAGTTTAAGCACATAAAGAGAGAAACTCGTAGAGCCAATACCAAAAATAACAAGTTGGAAGTCTGTAGAAACCAAACCAAGAACAAGCCCGAAAACTAGGTGGTAGAGAACATTCAAAATATCAGAATTAAACATTTAAAAGAAGAGATACAGGAAAGGGGGGTGGTGGGGATGAGAGCAGATATGTGATAAGATAAAGACACATCAGAACTTAAGAGGGAAGATAAAAGAAGAATACGTGGACCGATCCACACGGCGTCAATAGGACCAAAAAAGCTGAGTGAATTGATCGAGTTATGCCTAAACTCGGAACGTTTGTTCCGTACGTATTTTTCTTTAAAAAAAAAGTAAAATAGAATGCATATAACTTTCTAATTAGTAATCAATTATGATACTGTAAAAAATGCGACCTATTAAGAGTTTTCTGAACTTACTAATACTTAAAG